>JBAIZL010000005.1:59420154-59505154 GCA_036971475.1 Prosapia bicincta | reverse complement strand
AGAGAAAAACAATGGAGGGAGGAAGAGAAAGTGGAAAGACGACATTTATGGGAGGCTTTCCAGGGAAAGTTCGATGACTACCAAAAAGAAAATGAGGCTAAGACAAGTCATATATATGAAAAGTTAAGCGAACATGAAACGGAAATAGAGAGATTAAAAACTAAAACGGAAACAAAAACGGCTAAATTAAACGAGAAAGTACAGGATATCCAAGAGGACATTAAATCGGTAAAGCAACAAGTTGCAAAGGTAAAGCAAACCGCTGGAGCGGGAATAGTAACACAAGTTTGCTTACCAAGGGTAATAGACAGGAACGGGGAGGCTACGTACCGTAGGATTGAGTTCTGGGGGAATGACAAGGAAGATCCAATGACATTCCTAGGGGAAATAGAAGATCTATTTTCTGAAATAGACAATACTATGGAAGAGACTGCAAAATTAAGAATTGTAGAGCGATATTTGAAAGGGGCAGCGGATGCATGGTGGAAAGCCATAAAAAACAATACAGAAACTTATTCTGAATTCAGGCAGGAATTCACCGAGCATTTCTGGAGTTATCGCCAGCAGGATAGGGTACGCAGACAGATAAATCAAGGGCGCTACCATAATAATGGACCATACTCTATGGCAGAGTATTTTATTATGATGGTAAACAGGGCGAAAAACTTAGACCCGATAATCCCAGAGAACCACCTCATTTTCATGTTAATGAAACACTTTGGGAGTAACGTTCCGCTAGCTAGTGTGGGGAACCCCACAAGTAACATCAAACAAGCGATAGTTTTCCTACAACAGCTAGACAGCGTTACTGATAACGGCAATGGTAATGGGATCGCTCAAAGAAGTCACCAGAGGCAGGTTGCTCCAAACCAACAACCTAACCCTAACCTAAGGTCCCATGGTGATACCGCAAAATACCAAGAGACCAAGTATCCTAAAAACCCTCATCCTAAATCGCCTATCCCCGGACCAAGCGACCACAAGCCAAAAAACTAAATATGGGGATCTCTGGCAACAATCAGGGAGATAAGTTAACCAGGTTAGAGATCCGAAGCAATAAGAAACCAAAAATAATTCAGAGCGAGAGACCGAAGGAAAAGCCGGTTTACCATCATAATAAGATCAGGCTAGGCGGTTTTTCCATGTCTATTAGGGACGATTTGTTAGAGGAAAGAATTGACTCGGTTGTAAAACTGGAGGATATAGACCAGTGTCCAGTGATAGAGTGCGAAATTAAAGACCATAAGTTAATTGCACAAGTTGATACAGGTGCCCAAATGTCTGTGATTAAAACAGAAAAATACATAGCCCTAAAGCAAAACGGGAATTTATTCTATGAGCTACCTATAGCTAACGTAGCGATAGTCACAGCATTAGGGTCAACCTGTAAACGAGTCAAATTACAAACGATGCTACCTCTAACATTAAACGGACACACAAAGGAATTTGTTTTCTTGATTGTGGACAATCTACGGGTTGACCTCATCTTGGGAGCAAATACTTTGTGTGCGTTAAAAGCCCCGATAAACATGGAGAGATCGTTCATGACGTATGAAATTGATGGATATCTGCTGCACCAGGAGTTTCTTGTATCGAATAATAATAAAAATAATATAAAACAAGAGATAGGATGTAATAAAATTAATAAAATAACAAACAAAAATACTAACAAAAATGTAATATGTTCCGACGTTACAAGCGGGGAACAGGAAATAAATATGATAGATTCGTCTTATATAGACGGGCAAATTAACGACGGCAAATTAACACCTGTGGAGCCGACATTGGAGTGCCCGATAGTGAATAGCGTGCAGAAGGGGCTGTTCACGGGAAAGGATCAGGAAGATGGGTCCTTGTGCGAGTTAGGCGATGACAAACAAAAAAATAAACAAACACGAAACAAAAATATGACTAAAAATGTAAAATGTTCCACCGATACAAGCGGGGAACAGAAAATAAAATTAAAACAATTGTCAACGAATAAGGTTAAGAACGAGATTACCAAAAATTTAAATAACAAGTTGTGCGAAAATTCGAGGAAGAGTGAATTATTAAACTGTGAAAGAACGGAATCAAGTAAGCTAACGGGATTAAACAAAGCAAAAAATGGGTTAACCAAGCCTACAACAAACAAATTAAATAATGACGAGGGAGGATTCAACGAATTAAATAAAAATGGCTACAAGCCGAAACAAATAAAATTCCAACAAGTTAGGGAAAGACCTAATTGTCGGGAAACAAATCCGTTAGACTTAACAAGAGTTCCAAAGCACTTTAATTCTAATCAATCTTGCTTGAAAACGAAGTCCAAATTGTTTGCTAAAAATAAATTTAGAAGTAAATCTCACCAGTATAAAAATTATCAAAATAAACCAAGTAAAAATAAATCAAAAATCAAAATAAAATACAGGAATTACGCACAATGGCGTAACACAAAACGCCGAAAGAAAATCAGAACGCGTAAAATAGGTCTTAAAATAAATACGATTAAATTGGAAAATACAAATAATCATTGCATAGTAAACGAACAAGAAATGTTGAAGTTACCAGAATTGCTAAACAGTTATTCAGACGTGTTTGATGAAGAGTTTTATGAATGATTAAAAAATATTTTAAAACTAAATACTATTAAGAAAGGCAGTACAAATAAATAACCGCTGTACTTTTAAATAAACCAGAATTGTCTAAGTTGAAATAATTTATAATAAAGTATTCAGATGTTTGAATGAAATACCCGGCGAGTCAGACAAATGTAAACAAAGGCTCAAGGTTAAGGGCAATCACTTGTGTTTGTAAACACAGCCGCAAGGAAATATCCGGTGGACGGGCGGGGAACGAGTTTATAAAAACTTTCCTTGCAACAAAATAAGCCGGACGTACCAAAATAGTAGAGGGCAAAAAAGCCTAAATGTATTTAAAACAGGACAAAGTCAATAAGATGTTCTACGGAATTTCCAAAATGTTTAATGGGAAATGTTTACGGGATAAGAAGCAGAATTAGGAACAATAACTTGATTTGGTACCGTTAATCAAACCAACTGTGTCAATAATTATAAAATATCTTGTAATGTATTCTGTAAAATTGTATATGATGTTAAAAACATTAAGACGTTTTATGACAAGTAAAGGGATTCTAGAATGTGACCCTTACACTTATCGTAATCCTAAAAGTACAGAAATGCCTAATTAGAATATTGTTCAATAATAGAACCAGTACGCGAGCGATAAACTAAGTCAGGCAGGAATTAAATTGTCATAATGATTAACAAAATGATTTAAAGTAGAAACAAGAATAAGCAGTAGTTGAATAAGGCTAAATCTAGACTTTAAGATTAGCTACTTATTTGTAAAGGGACGAATGTTTAAATCTAAAACAAACTCTTTAATAACCAAATCAACATTACAAAAGTATTAGTCAGGAAGTTTGTGTACTGAGCAAACATTGCCGAGCTATATCCACTGCTTAAATCAAACAAGCGGGTTAAATCAAGCAACAATCAGGCAGATAGCAGGCGAATCTTAATAACTTGTACAACAAATACGCGGACAGACCTTTGCAAAATCAAACAAGAAATTTGTGTGCATGAAATAGTGGGTCGTTAGATCAGACTATCACTGTACAATATAGAACAAGAAAACTTGTGTACTAACGATCAAGGTCGCAACAATAGAAACTTTGCATTAAAATCAGAAGCAATCAAGATTTATCAAGTGGACTTCGATAATCTGGACACAAGCCAGTCTTATTAACTGTACAATCTAAAGATAGAGAATTTAAAAAGCAAGGTTCGTTCCGTTTTAATATGATAAGTAGAATTGTTGTCGTATTTTACTAGAATGTTTACAAGCCAGCTCATTGACCTTGTCAGGTAGTTTGGAATGTGGAATCCACGCAATAGTTAGCCGCTACGGAAGGTTTATCGGAAAATAAACAAATTAAACTTGATAAACTGTACTTCCACAGCTGACACAATTATACGTAATACTTAAGATATAAATGGAATATGTTTAAAAAATAGTATTGTAAGATTAGTTAGGTTTTTAATTGCAAGTCATTGTTTTTAAAGCCATAACTAGTATAAAATGAAATTGACGTGGTAAATATATAAAGGAAATGACAGCCATCAGTGTGGTGAATGATGTGTAATTTGACACAATAAAATTTATTGTGGACAAAAGTGACTAATAGATTACTAATTGACTTGTGTTTGAAGTGTTTCAGGGTGAAAACCTCTCAAGAGACAAGAGAATAATAATAAGAAAATTTTGTAATAGAATAAGATAGTGTAAGTAATAATAAGATAAGGAATTGGTAAAAAACATTTTAACAAAGTAAAACATTTTTAACCTCTCAAACGGGGAAATTGCAACGGGGTGAAGGACCGTCGCAAGTGGGAAATAAGTAATTTCCTGTTTTTTAGAAATAAAGCTGTTTTTAAAATAATCAAGTAGGGAATTATACAATTATTAAAGAGGGAAAAATTAAATAAAACAGTAAATAGAATAGTTAAGCCACATTAAAGAAGGTTATAAAATAAAGTTGTAATAACTAACTAAATTTGAACATCGAGAGTGAAGCGAAAAAATTCTAAGTGCCTAAAAAAGCTATTTTTCGAACCAAACCACGTAGAACTGTCATCGACATTTCAAAAGAACCACAATAACCTAGAATGAACATTAAAGAAAACAGAATTCAAAAAACTTAAGAAACAAAAAAGTTACAGCCGTTTAAATAAAATAGACATTTTTCAGTGTTCTAAAATTAATTATCAAACTATGCAAGCTAAAACAGTTCCGTTGCCCGACTTGCCTGTACAAGGAATAAATCGAGCGATAGCAAACTTGCAGGCGGGGTGCGGTAGGTTGAATTCACCGCTATATATACTTGGTCTCTAAGCCTTTAGAGACAGTCTGTAAAAATTTTCTAACACGAGGTGCCGCGGGACGCTATGCTGGACCGCGAGTAGAGACCGTCAGCAGGCCAGATGGACGACAACCTCAGCGCTTTCGACATCCAGGACCACCAAGGATGAAGGCTCCAGACTCAGCCTCCAGGACGCTCGAATAGAGGGAAACCACCACCGACGAACCAGGGATGGCGACTTCCGGTGTCCAAGGACCAGGGAATCCAGACGAGGGACCCCAAGGACCGGCAAGAACATCTTTGGCAAGTCATTTTCTTTATTCGAAATCATTCACGTCAAATTTAGTTAGTTAATTTTATTAAATTCAAACAAATTTGCAAGCTTAAAACAATGACTTCACTCTTTATAAAATTTTAATAAATTGTATGCTAAGTAAATGAATTTATGTGCTCAGAATATTTAAAATAATGAATATTAAAATTACAAAAGGTTTTTGGCCATAAGCCGTTTATTTAAAGAAAATGAGAAATTTTCGAATATTATAAATTTAAAAATTAAAGGTCATAAGTTATGAATTTACCAATTCCATATAGGAGATAAAATATTATTATGTGTAATTTTGAAAATGATTTTATGTTAATGTAAATGTAATAAATCTATATGCAAAGTATAATTTTTTAAAGCATAAGAAACAAGAAGTAACTCAGTGAATTGTTTTGCTAATATAATTGTGTAATACGTTGAAGGATAAGTTTTCTTTTTTATTTCAATAAATAGAGTTAAATATGTCATAAAAATCAAGATTATTTGCATTCCATCCTGTGTCAAATAACCAATAAAAACTGTTTAGCTTTTTCCAACTAATATAAAAATGATTCTCAAATCAGTAAACAAATTTAATTAAATTTCATTAAATGGCAATAGATAAAGCCTAATGTTTTAAAGAGTTTCTCTCTACTAATTTCATGAGCTAGTCTAAAGATTAGTTGGTTTTTTGTAATAAAAGTCCAGAGATTTATCTACTGGCAGATTGTATTTAAGAGGACACAGGAGCCTTTAAAATAGGTATTTTTAAACACAATCATATTTTGCACGTTCCCTTGCTGTTTCTGCAGATCATCATCAGGTGGTAAGACTCTGTGTTTTTAATGTGTATTATTCTAAATGTGTTTCTTTCCAGCTGACTATTAATTTGACATGTGTGACTATACTGAGACCAGACACAGTTGATAAACTTATTTAGGAGGGTTTATATGTATTTTAAATAGTAGTCAGCGGGAATAGGCTTGTTGTGGGTTTGGCCCTACGAGCAGGAAACATACACTTTACTCTGGGAGTTTAGCACGGTTTTACCAGCAGGGTGATAGGCAGAGGTTTGGTTGTTTATAAATATGTTTTCTTGTAAACAATTAAGTTTTAGTATTCTGCAAGAAAGGATTTAAACAACGCAACACAACAAAACGACCGCGTAGTGCTGCGGTGGTAGGGACCGTAGAGGTCACGAGAGGTGAGGTGGGGGGACGTTGCAGTGTGTGTGTGTGACAAGCCTTGCCGAATTGTCACTGCCAACTCCTTGAGTCCTTTATATGCAAATCTATTAAAATAATAGCAACATAGAATGTAAATGAACTTCTAGTGAATGAACATGACGTAAAAATACTATATGATCGCTAGAAACAATAATTACAGTGGACCTCGTTTTCTATACTATTTTTCACAAATGGCTCGTTTGATACTACATGCTTTTTCTAGGACGTAGACCTGCCATCAAAAGCAAGATTCATTTTTTATTTAGTTAGGAACTGTTATAAATACGAAAGTAGGTCAGACAACACTTTGACAACTTCAATAAGCTTTGATTACCGTAACGTTATAGCATGCAAGAAAGAAATACTGTATTGTGTATTGGGAATACGCTCTTTATACACTTTCAAGAAATTTTATTCACATAAAATTAAACTTTCTTTTGTATGACTACATAGAATATATCATAAATGATCGCAATACCGTTTCCTTGAATACGTTTATCACAAACTAACAATGTATTTTTAGTATCATATTTTTTATTACGATGCCATTCTCAAACGTACTCTTACAGTATAGCAGTATATTATGATCTATACGGGATCTAACAATGTATTCTTAGTATCATATTTTTTTATTACGATGCCATTCTCAAACGTACTCTTACAGTATAGCAGTATATTATGATCTATACGGGATCTAACAATGTATTCTTAGTATCATATTTTTTATTACGATGCCATTCTCAAACGTACTCTTACAGTTTAGCAGTATATTATGATCTATACGGGATCTAATAATGTATTCTTAGTATCATATTTTTTTATTACGATGCCATTATCAAACGTACTCTTACAGTATAGCAGTATATTATGATCTATACGGGATCTAACAATGTATTCTTAGTATCATATTTTTTTATTACGATGCCATTATCAAACGTACTCTTACAGTATAGCAGTATATTATGATCTATACGGGATCTAATAATGTATTCTTAGTATCATATTTTTTTATTACGATGCCATTATCAAACGTACTCTTACAGTATAGCACTATATTATGATCTATACGGGATCTAATAATGTATTCTTATTATCATATTTTTTTATTACGATGCCATTATCAAACGTACTCTTACAGTATAGCACTATATTATGATCTATACGGGATCTAACAATGTATTCTTAGTATCATATTTTTTTATTACGATGCCATTCTCAAACGTACTCTTACAGTATAGCAGTATATTATGATCTATACGGGATCTAACAATGTATTCTTAGTATCATATTTTTTTTATTACGATGCCATTATCAAACGTACTCTTACAGTATAGCACTATATTATGATCTATACGGGATCTAATAATGTATTCTTAGTATCATATTTTTTTATTACGATGCCATTATCAAACGTACTCTTACAGTATAGCAGTATATTATGATCTATACGGGATCTAACAATGTATTCTTAGTATCATATTTTTTTATTACGATGCCATTCTCAAACGTACTCTTACAGTATAGCAGTATATTATGATTTATACGGGATCTAACAATGTATTCTTAGTATCATATTTTTTATTACGATGCCATTCTCAAACGTACTCTTACAGTATAGCGGTATATTATGATCTATACGGGATCTAACAATGTATTCTTAGTATCATATTTTTTTATTACGATGTCATTCTCAAACGTACTCTTACAGTATAGCGGTATATTATGATCTATACGGGATCTAACAATGTATTCTTAGTATCATATTTTTTATTACGATGCCATTCTCAAACGTACTCTTACAGTATAGCAGTATATTATGATCTATACGGGATCTAATAATGTATTCTTAGTATCATATTTTTTATTACGTTGCCATTCTCAAACGTACTCTTACAGTATAGCAGTATATTATGATCTATACGGGATCTAATAATGTATTCTTAGTATCATATTTTTTATTACGTTGCCATTCTCAAACGTACTCTTACAGTATAGCAGTATATTATGATCTATACGGGATCTAATAATGTATTCTTAGTATCATATTTTTTATTACGATGCCATTCTCAAACGTACTCTTACAGTATAGCAGTATATTATGATCTATGCGGGATCTAATAATGTATTCTTAGTATCATATTTTTTATTACGTTGCCATTCTCAAACGTACTCTTACAGTATAGCAGTATATTATGATCTATACGGGATCTAATAATGTATTCTTAGTATCATATTTTTTATTACGATGCCATTCTCAAACGTACTCTTACAGTATAGCAGTATATTATGATCTATACGAGATCTAATAATGTCTAGGTAGAAAGGACCTTGCGTGTTTCTATATTTATCCGTCTTTCATACGTGTGCACCTCTTCAAGTCGAGTTTGTCACTCTTAAAGGTCTAATGAAAACTAGGGGTCCCTATCTCATGCCAGTACAAAATGCCAGTACATACTTTAATCTGAAATACCTGTTTAAATTGAAAAACAATTTTCATCACAAGGTATTGAAATAAAACAAGTTGAATAAAATTATTTTGTCTTGAAGAAAGATTAGATTAGTAAAAACAATCCAACTTTTTACTTTCTTCAACAAACAAGAGTCTCTCGTCTTGTCAGCAACAGTTTGATCATAGACAAGGTAAAGTGTATTAGTTTGTTCTTGGTTTTCACTGAGTAAAGAAGTACTTTATTGTTATGTTTGATGATATAGTTCTACAGTATGGAGCTAAGTGAACGAGAATGCTTAGCGATAGTAATAATGTTAAGAGTAGATCCTATGATGAGGTGTCAGAGATTAATATATTGATGAATTAATTAAGTATTCAAAATCGGGGGTGCAAAGTACCATGAACTATTTGAAGAGTCAAGGACGATCTTACAACCCGAATACCAATGCTAGCCACCATCGATGAAATGCCACCGTACGTTTTGCAATGTTGTAAAAACTCTTCTTGACTCAATTAGTTTTGTTTCAAGAACTTTAACTATTTACCAGTTTGTCGAATGTTTCACACACTGGGATTCACAAGATACATTTAGTACATGAGCTTTGTGAGTACGAGCTCGAATTTTGAGAGTTAATAATTATGAGCATTGATAATAATACAGTAGCATTAACTCACCGTGATTTCTCAGGCGAGGCATATTGTTTATATTAAACTGCACCGTAAACTGTGTATTAGTCCGATGGTGAACGTCACTGGATTAGAAAGCAACATACGTAGCACCATAGAAGGTAGAAGGTTTGGCTTGGTTTTGCAGAAGGTACATTTGCTGGACCTGGTAACGTTGCAACAGCAGGTTATTCCGACTATACAGTTAGCAACAAATGACGTCGATCAAGTCTGGGTTAGCCTAATGGAGTAAATACACACTATGGACGACATGTCCGCACGTATTTAAACTTCTTTCCAAATCGCTGGACAGGAAGAACAGGGGCTATTGAATGGTCTGCACGTGAACCTGATTTATTACCTTTTGATTTTGTCGCGTGAGGTCATTTTAAAGGAGTTGTGTATAAATCAAAACACCGTGCATAACTCATTCGAGAGACAGAATTTTGCAAGAAACTAAAAGAGTTTCACAGCAATCCATCCTGCTTGCCACTGGAGGATTTTACATTTGGATAGTTCAACTTTTATAAAACACTGATATTAGTAAGTTCAACGAATTTTTAATTTATTAATAAAAAAATATTTTTGTTTTACACTTTTTAAATATAAAAAAATGTATTCCAACTAGTTTTATTTTAATAGTTTGTGTTAAAATTCTTTCAAACTGTTATTTTAAAATTTATGTTCCACCATTAGGAACTGATATGAGATAAAAGTCTCTCGTTTCAGAGTACATTTTTTCTTATGCAAACCTTTAAAATAAGGTGTATCTCGACTTATGCTTAGGCTTAAAGTGTTGAAGCTGCCGTCAAATAGAGAGATTTCAGGGACGGTTAAAAATAAGGTGTATCTCGACTTATGCTTAGGCTTAAAGTGTTAAAGCTTCCACCAAATAGAGAGATTTCAGGGACGGTTAAAAATAAGGTGTATCTCGACTTATGCTTAGTCTTAAAGTGTTAAAGCTTCCACCAAATAGAGAGATTTCAGGGACGGTTAAAAATAAGGTGTATCTCGACTTATGCTTAGTCTTAAAGTGTTAAAGCTTCCACCAAATAGAGAGATTTCAGGGACGGTTAAAAAGAAGGTGTATCTCGACTTATGCTTAGTCTTAAAGTGTTAAAGCTTCCACCAAATAGAGAGATTTCAGGGACGGTTAAAAATAAGGTGTATCTCGACTTATGCTTAGGCTTAAAGTGTTAAAGCTTCCACCAAATAGAGAGATTTCAGGGACGGTTAAAAATAAGGTGTATCTCGACTTATGCTTAGTCTTAAAGTGTTAAAGCTTCCACCAAATAGAGAGATTTCAGGGACGGTTAAAAATAAGGTGTATCTCGACTTATGCTTAGGCTTAAAGTGTTAAAGCTTCCACCAAATAGAGAGATTTCAGGGACGGTTAAAAATAAGGTGTATCTCGACTTATGCTTAGTCTTAAAGTGTTAAAGCTTCCACCAAATAGAGAGATTTCAGGGACGGTTAAAAATAAGGTGTATCTCGACTTATGCTTAGGCTTAAAGTGTTAAAGCTTCCACCAAATAGAGAGATTTCAGGGACGGTTAAAAATAAGGTGTATCTCGACTTATGCTTAGGCTTAAAGTGTTAAAGCTTCCACCAAATAGAGAGATTTCAGGGACGGTTAAAAATAAGGTGTATCTCGACTTATGCTTAGGCTTAAAGTGTTAAAGCTTCCACCAAATAGAGAGATTTCAGGGACGGTTAAAAATAAGGTGTATCTCGACTTATGCTTAGTCTTAAAGTGTTAAAGCTTCCACCAAATAGAGAGATTTCAGGGACGGTTAAAAATAAGGTGTATCTCGACTTATGCTTAGTCTTAAAGTGTTAAAGCTTCCACCAAATAGAGAGATTTCAGGGACGGTTAAAAATAAGGTGTATCTCGACTTATGCTTAGGCTTAAAGTGTTAAAACTTCCACCAAATAGAGAGATTTCAGGGACGGTTAAAAATAAGGTGTATCTCGACTTATGCTTAGGCTTAAAGTGTTGAAGCTTCCACCAAATAGAGAGATTTCAGGGACGGTTAAAAATAAGGTGTATCTCGACTTATGCTTAGGCTTAAAGTGTTGAAGCTTCCACCAAATAGAGAGATTTCAGAGACGGTTAAAAATAAGGTGTATCTCGACTTATGCTTAGGCTTAAAGTGTTGAAGCTTCCACCAAGTAGAGAGATTTCAGGGACGGTTAAAAATTTGATAGTGTCGAAATTGTCCATTTTTATACCCTGCAGAGTAATGCTGAGCTTTGTTTCTCTAGGTTCAGATTTTGAAAAATTGATATCGATTGTTTATATATTTAATTGACTCAATATATATATATATATATATATATATATATATATATATATATATATATAAAACATTAAAGTTATTTATTTGTTTTGTCTTTATAATATATTATAATTACCTTACCTTTCTAACTGTCACACCATTTCTAAATAATTAAACACTCATATAAATGTAATATCATCTACATTTATTCATCTGACATCCAATTATTATAAATTATACCTTCAATTACATTAATTTGAAGCAGTGATAAAGATTTTTTTTTTTTTTTTTTTTTTTTTTTTTTTTTTTTTTTTTTTTTTAACGACGAGAATGCTTTATGCACAGAGTGTGGGACTCCTCTCGATACTGCACTAGGCTCTACATCTGAAAGTTTACCCACTAAACTCGTCACCCTCCAGGCAGATTTCCACCCCGGAACCGCCGAAGCATTACTTCAGGGTAGTGACAAAGATTGATTGGATTACTAATATTACAATTACTCTAAAGGTGGACTATTAATTAGGCTTTAGGCCTTTAATACAATAAAGATTAATAAATACAGTGTTAGATTGCTCAAGTTTTATAAAGAAAATGAATTTAAATTTGTTCTGAACTTACTAAATTGTAAAAATTTCTGTTGGCTGAATCTAATACAATAACGTTTGTACCTGTTTGCTTCCCTGGAATTCCCTGGTACCTGGGGGTTACTTTTTCACTTTACCTTTACACAATTATCAACCTTACTTCCCTATTTTCTTTAATGTCTGCTTAATACATTACTCGTCGCACTTTTAGAACTCCTACATATAAATAACTAATACATTCCTTTTACAATTCCCTTAGCTCTTCTAAATAAATTAACACCTTTTAAGCATTGCGTACAGCTTGTTAACCCCCCCCCCATACGTCTGCACTCTTCAAAGTCGCCCAAAACTTTATTAGTCCGATGATTTTAGTTTTTATGAACAAGCACAATATCCTTCCTTAAGTATTTAAACCAATCAGATTTAATTTTTTTTTAATTTCGAGCGCCTAACGTTTGGCCAACGGTGTCTGTAATTTCTGAGCGTTTCTCGCTCACCTTTACAAATCGTATGATTCTCACACTATAACAGATGTTACTTTCCCATGTTATTCTTGGTTCCAGAAATACTTAAATCCTAGAATATCTACAGCCCTATTTGTCAACAGGTTCTCTCGAGACTGGATAATTACGCCAACCAAACTAACCAGTGGTTAAGCCCTCTTTGTCGGTACTTTAGTACGCTACCTTGGTCACTCCTTTCTTAATATTTTTACTTATTATTATTTTGAAAAGTAACTAAATTTATTCTATATGCCTCATTTGTTTTTTATTAAATATATGTATATGCTGTTTATTAATTATATAACGCTAGGGTGCTCTTAATTGCTTTTGAAAGTAGTGATAAATTGCAATGTAAAAAGGTTTTTGCACCACCAACATAATATACAAACCCTATATATATATATATATATATATATATATATATATATATATATATAAAATACGTTTTCTTGTTTAATAATTTAAAACAACATAGGTTATTCAAATACAAGAATATTTATTATTTTATATCCAAAGCTTTTCGTTGGCAAACAGTAAAACATCATCAATATATATATATATATATATATATAAAATACGTTTTCTTGTTTAATAATTTAAAACAACATAGGTTATTCAAATACAAGAATATTTATTATTTTATATCCAAAGCTTTTCGTTGGCAAACAGTACCAACATCATCAATATATATATATATATATATATATATATATATATATATATATATATATATATATATATATATTTATATATATATATATATATATATATATATATATATTTTAAACCAACACAGGTTATTCAAATACAAGAATATTTATTATTTTATATCCAAAGCTTTTCGTTGGCAAACAGTACCAACATCATCAATATATATATATATATATATATATATATATATATATATATATATATATATATATATATATATATATAAAATACGTTTTCTTGTTTAATAATTTAAAACAACATAGGTTATTCAAATACAAGAATATTTATTATTTTATATCCAAAGCTTTTCGTTGGCAAACAGTAAAACATCATCAATATATATATATATAAAATACGTTTTCTTGTTTAATAATTTAAAACAACATAGGTTATTCAAATACAAGAATATTTATTATTTTATATCCAAAGCTTTTCGTTGGCAAACAGTACCAACATCATCAATATATATATATATAAATATATATATACATATATATATATATATATATATATATATATATATTTTTTTTTTTTTTTTTCCAACACAGGTTATTCAAATACAAGAATATTTATTATTTTATATCCAAAGCTTTTCGTTGGCAAACAGTACCAACTTCATCAATATATATATATATATATATATATATATATATATATATATATATATATATATATATATTTTAAACCAACACAGGTTATTCAAATACAAGAATATTTATTATTTTATATCCAAAGCTTTTCGTTGGCAAACAGTACCAACATAATCAGGAATGAAAATTACAATAATGTAAGCTATAGGCCTTATATATATAAGCTATATATATATATATATATTTATATATATATATATATATATATATATATATATATATATATATATATATAATTAATAAATTAAAAATATTTCAAAAACAAGAATACTTTTAATGAAAATATTTATTCAAAGCTTTTCGCCGATAAAATAGTACCAGCATCTTCAGGAAAATAATTATCTAATAAAATATTTTTAAAGTTATATATATATATATAGGGTCTGTATGTTATGTTGAGGGTGTAAGATCCTTTTTACATTGTAATTTATCATTACTATCAAAAGCAATTAAGAACACCCTAGCTTACTATAATTAATAAACAGTAGAATATATTGTTATGTATTATAAATTATAATATGACGTTGAGTTCATTTGTAACTTTTTGATGATGCTAACTGTGTTATTATTATTACTTTTTATAATCCTACATAAGTAGTGATTTTAAACCTTTTATTTCCAATATGATGTTTCATTTGTAATTTTTCTCTAAATGCAAATAAATTTTATATAATCTTTTTAATACAATTAATTAAATTCTTTATTAATACTAAAATGAAAATAACAACCTTCTCTACAATAGAATAAAATATTAATGAAAAAAGTATTTTAATTTTTGTAAATGGTAAACCTGTTTAAAGGTTGGTGCCCACGTTTGAACCGTAAATTGTTCGAATCCAGTTAACAATGTGAGCAAATTGCAGTATTACAGCCTCCTTGTGTCGCGGAAACAAGAGGGCAATTTTACTGCAGTAATTAGATGTAAAAGCGTGTAAATATTCACAGTGCATTACATTACTGTCACATGTCACTGCTACGCATTGTTTAATCACTTACCTCATTCGTTCACACGAGACATGTAATTACATGTGTAATACAGTATAACCATTCTCTATGGTTACAGAAGCTTTCATGCCTTTTGTTGGGACACTCGTGCAAAGATGTGGCGAACTTTTTTTATGACATTTGGCAGCGTCTTATCGGAGCAAAGAGACCTTTATTTCTTCACGCTTTACCGGCTACAAAATGAAAATTTATGTTACATTGACAAACACTGTTATTGTGTACCTCGTTGTATTTGTGCTCTCGCTGATGTTATCTTTATTTGCTTTTGTTTTTACTTTAGCAATCAAAGTTGCTTATCTGTTACATTACTTTTGATTTTACTTTACCGACTGAAACTTTCTGAGGTTTTTCATTTTGTACACGTTTACAATTGAAATGCGGAAGTGAGAAATATAAAATTAATATTAATGTTTTGATTAATGGTGGTGTATATTCGGGGTAAATAGTGAGTAGTAGGAGTAAATAGTTTATTGAATAAACATTTTGATTCATCGATTATAGATTAAATATAATATATTTTTTGAAAAACAATATTTTATAAAGTTATATTATATGTTTATATAATTGTTATTATTATTATTATATGTTATATACACAATATCATGAGCACAGTGGTACAATATATTACAATGAAAATATTGGAAAGAACCCCGATACCACAAAAATAACAAATAAAACAAGTTACTTAAGATTAAACCCTTATGTACATTTCGATGACCATGTCATCATCATCAGAGGGTCTTATTACAAAATACAATCTAGCAAACAAGAAGTTACAAACTAGAGTGATCTACTAGAAGATCGATCTAGTTTTGTAACTTCTTGTTTGATAGATTGTATTTTGTAATAAGACCCTCTGATGATGATGACATGGTCATCGAAATGTACATAAGGATTTAATCTTAAATAACTTGTTTTTTTTATGTTTGTTATTTTTGATTATTTTTGTCGTATTGGGGTTCTTTCCAATATTTTCATTGTATTATATGTTATATATTAAATGGTTTATACTTCTTGTGTTCCAATTTGACGGTAAGGTTTCTTATGTTTGTTTATGTATGCTTATTGATGGAACTGGCTTCACCTACGTGGACTTGTTTTGACATAGTGCTTGACGCTTGTAAGACATTTTTTAAATAATAAAAACCTAATTTTTCGTTAAGAACGAGTTATTCCGCAACGGTTCAGACAACTTTATTGTGTTTTTAAACCAAGCATATTATTTGACTATTACAATAGAAGAAAGATGTAAAAAAGATTTTAAACATTCAATGTGTTAATGGTAAGGATATGAAACTCTTAAAATGGAATTGTATGGAAAGATTATGTGAAAGGACCAGGGAAAGACGTTTCTCTGTTGGTTTCAAAGAATAAGCCCCTCTGATTAGGCGATCTGTTCCTCATCAACCTTGATCTGCTAGAAGTACGACCACGTAATAAGTGGGGTCGTTGCAAGGATACGCCAACTGAATTTCCCACCCTTACTTATTATTTTGAATTTTTTGATTGGTGCTTCGGATCAGGCGATATCAAACCATGTTTACGTCACATGGCGTGATGTACTTATTACCCTAAGTTACTAACTCGTACGATATTTTTCTATTTCTCCCGCTAGGAGTGCTTACCAACTACGCTAGCTTCACAATGTGCACCAATAAAACAAAAATTTTCTTTTATATTGGGACGATATAATTATTAAATAAAAATTAAATATATAAATGAATTTATATGTAACACCTTATTTTTAAGAGTGTTACAAATTATTCAATAGATATTTGAGAAAACTGTATTGAAATCCAATGGAGGTTTAAAAAAATGTATTTGAACTTGATTGTATGAATAAAAACGTATTTTACTATCGATTGAAAATTTACATAAGATATATATCAGAAGAGTGTGAGCTAATAGAAGGAATTTAATAAGAAGCAGTTGATTTACGAATCATATGTATTTTATTTAACTAATACAGGTATCATTGACCGGTAGTTTTACTGAGTAGATTAGCATTGTTGTATTTAAATTCCATACAGGAAAAATGTGTGTGCTTGTGTGTGTGTGTGTGTGTGTGTGCGCGCGCGAGCGCGCGCGTGTGTGTATTTAGAATATCCTCATTTCTTTCAAAAACACAGATTGCTATATGAAATACTATTTCTGTTGGTTTTTATTACTGATTATGTTTTAACTGGCACATACAAAAATAGATTACTTTTTATGAGCTGGTCATGTTTAAATATTCCGCACGTACAATAATAATAATAAATTTTCTTTGTTTGCAATTTATAACTCTGCCACAGTGTAAACCAAACTTAATATTGGAAAAGAAGATTTACAGCTGCGGAAAGCAAACAAATTGAAACACATTTGTAGAAAATGGTTATTTCATTTGCTTAGTCAGTAAGGCGGAACGGTCGCTTTTTCTGCATAATTAATTAAACACTTTGAAAAATTTCCTTAATCTCTAAAGCTTTTAATTGTTAACGAGAAGAAAATTTCTAAATGGATTTGAATTCAAGCTGAAAAATAGCTGAGTTATGCTACTTTGTGTCTTTAATGTTACTAAAAGGAAATACAGTTAGAAATCACAAACTGGATCAAAGTTGCGTTTAAGCCAATAAGGCAGTAAATCCTGTTCGATTCTACATTACATTCGTAGCTTGCTTGAGATTACAAGTACATTAGCTTCAAGCTATTATTTAAAATAAAATACTACTTTTGTATTCCAACAGAAATAAAAGTACTCCTTTTAAACAAGAAGTTTAGCCAATCACTAATAGTTTGTTTTGTTTAATAAAGTGCTCACAACAGCAAAGTGGTACTAGATCTCTATGTAAAAGTCGTAGAACATTTCTTTATAAATATTGCAGCTAGTCTTCAGAGCTGCTAAGCCACAACAAGTAAATATTAATGTCGAAAGTATTAAATGTCGAGTCGTTAAAATCTTTTCATACGAAATAATAGCGTGGTACATATTTGTTTTTATTAGTAACTAGCAGAGTACCCGTCCTTCGTACGAGGTTGACGAATATTTGAATTGATTTAATTTGTATTTGTATTTGGGTGGTATTGTAATTTACTGAAATTAAATTCCATTATATATATATATATATATATATATATATATATATATATATATATATAAAACTATGGTTTATAAACCTACCGCTAAGGGGGTTTCCAGTGGGGCGGTACCCTGATGGAATTTCTAAATATATATAGACCGATGTGAAAACCAGGGACCCTTAGAATGTCCAGGTATTTATTTCCCGTTCCCACGTGTTTGATAGGGGAAAACATTATACCGCTCAGGAATGAAAACTCTCGCTGAAGGAGATGAATAAAATTTTTATCAAATTAAAGTTGGGTAAAAAAATCATGGCGGAGTAATAAGAAGTACCTACGTCCGCGTATCAACAGCGCGCCGTACTACGTATACATATATTTAAATATAGGTCTACCTATAAAGTATCCAGTTACGATAGATTTAGTTGTAATTTTATACAATATTATATACCTTTATTAAGATTTACGTGTAAAGTGTCCAGTCAGGATATTTGGTTGTAATTTTATACAACATTACCTAATTAAACGTCTACTTCGTCGGAGAAATACTTCGTCAAGTGATCTCTATTCTAGCCTTACATGTGTACATTTCGTTAAACGTATAAAATTACAACCATATTTATCCCGACTGGATACTTCATAGGTATATAAAATTAACCTTCCGTGGTAATAACAAACAATAATTCTCAATACAGCTTCAGGACATGTTTTTTTACTCATTTTATATGCATTCTATTGGGGGTGGGCAATGTGCATTTTTACCAGCAATATTAGAACCACATTTGGAGGGAATTACATTTTTCCAAAACTGTAAAATTCCGGGGCGTGAGCGAAAGTTTTCATAAATTGTTTGGTATCTCTGATGACTTTCTTCGTCCCTCGGTATAATTTTGTTGCTAAAATCGAACACGTGGGAACGGGAAATAAATACAAAATTTCAGCTCAATGGGTCCAGTAGTTTTTACGTGATTGAGTATTGCACACACAGGCAGACACCATTAGATTTTTATATAATAGTATGGATTAGTTCCCAATAAATTTATGAAACTATAAACTTACAGATAATTGTCTTGAAATCCAAAGGAAGGAAAAACTTCTGCTTGTAACATAACATTTGTAAAGTAAACAATCAATCACTATCAGCTGTGTAAATGTGTTAAAGTAACTGTTACAGGTGATTATCAACTGATTAAGTCAAGTTAAGTATTAAATGGAGTGTAGGAAATTGGGTGTTAAGGGGGTTTTTAAGGTCCGTCGGGCGATGCCCTGACGGAATTCCTAACTAAAAATAGGCTATGTATTAACCATGGCCCTAAGAATGCCCGTGTAAAATTTGCCAGAAGTAATGATTTTTTATGTGGCTGAGTAACAAAACATTAATTCTTGGTCTTTGTTATCTGTAATTTTGCTTAGTTTTTAGTCATGTAAATTGTAAATGGCAGAAATGTCTACTGGAATATTAACATAATTAGTTTTTACTATTTCTTTGCGCATTGAATATAAATAAATAGTAATTGTCTACACTATGTTTAAATAGATTGTGCAAAGCTGCGAGGTTATTTCTAACAACAAATTTAACCTATTACAAACAGCCTTTCGCATTGTAAGCTATATAAGATCGTGCTTCTATATAGTGTTCTTAGTAAAATGATCCTATTTTAGCAATTTTATTGTTTTTTTACATAACTATGCAAACATTCTAAGGAATATAATTAAAATCAAATTATTCAGTGCTCTGATTAAAAAAAACTAAATTTTCTGTTAATAATGAAAAAAAAATTACTAATAGAGTTTATGTTTAAATTGAGTGGGCTTAGGCGATGCAATATAGGTGCCCGTCATCCAGGTATACAAGGAAAGTACGTGGTCAGCACTTCAAACGCCCTTTATTACCTCAACTCTGACCCAAGTTACTTATATCGACAGGTTGAGCCCAAAGGGCGCCTGTAAATGCAAGTCAGAATTTCAGCGTTACCGGGCAACCAGCGGAGCTCATTTAAATATACACTGGTAAAGGAAAACACACTGGCTGTGCTAAGAAATAGTTTATGTTATAACATCTTTGAAATAACAAAGCATTTTGTTGTTAATTCAAATTATGTAGTATTACTTTGTTTATTAACTATACTTAAATCTTTTCAACTATCTTAGGGGGTTTCTATAAATTTAAAAGATTGTGTTAAGTAAATGGGTTTATAATGTTGTTAGTTAATACTAGTTTTAATAAACATAAGACGTAGTTGCTTAAGGTCAATCTTGGATCTATACAGTTTTACCATTCATGACAATGCTGTACCAAATTTAAATAAATCATAATTTGAACAAATTTAAAAGATTGGTCTTGGGCACAGACAAAAACAAACACCTTATGTCAAGAAATAAGACTAAATCATATACGTAAAAACAAATAATAGGAACATAGCATAAGCCTACAAAAGTCTTTAGTTTTCATTAAATATTACTGTATTTGTATATTCTAATGGCCTAGAGATGGTAGGAAACCAAATAATTAATGAAACCTAAATTTATGTTTTCAAATTTAGGTTTATTTATTTAAATTTACTATATTTAATTTTATATTTTTTTTAAGAATATAAAACGTTTTAGCAAATCCACTTCATAAATATTGTTTAGGTATATAATATAATATATTACTCTCTCTCTTTATATATATATATATATATATATATATATATATATATATATAAAATATACAATATAATATATTAATAATATAAGTATATAATATATACCTATATTTACCGTTAATATATTAGATTGTATATATATATATATATTATATATATATATATATATATATATATATATATATATATATATATATATAATATACAATATCATATATTTATAATATAAGTATATATTATATATACCTATATTTACCATTAATATATTAGATTGTAATGTCCTTCATATAGATTTTAGTACTAATGTCCAATAAAAGAAACTAACATAAACTTCTACTTACAAAAAAAAAAAAAAAAACAGATATATAGAAATAATGTTATCATATAATTTAATGATTGATTTCACATTGCCGATTTACTTTTATTATTTACTAAATCTGTCTGGTTCCTTAGTGGATTCTTTAGATTACATCCCGTAACTAACGTTATTTTAACGTTACTTTTCTTCTCCAAAGATGTTTTTGCCAAGTTAGATATAGGTGGATGGTAAGCTTTAATTCACATTCTTATGCTTTATGAATAAGTGCTGTTTATAGATTACAGGAATTGTTATTTACAGTGACTCGATAATTATTTCACAAAGCAATGACAAACAATATCTTGTATATTATTTTTTACATACTGTAGACAAACCAAACAAAAAGTCTCCAACCTAACAAACACGAATGAAAGAGTGATGTCTAGCAGGACCTGTTCAATCAGCCCTACGAAGTCCCAAGGAACTAATTCCCTACTGTGCTATACCGATGCATGTTTCATCAATGCAACAATAGGTTGAAATTAATTAAGCTCTAATTATTGAGATTTAATTATGTACTGCTGCTACGCGAGAATAACTGAATTAATTTCGAAAGTTAAACATAACATCCCTAATTCCTCTCTTAATATTTAAACGAATGCTATATGTACTTCAAGTCAATATATGCGAGTAAATAGATATGGTTAAATAGCACTTTTATATTTTTGGTTTTTTTAAACATTGAAGCTTTTTGCAAAGCTTCGTAAACTTGCAAACTTTGTAAGTACCTTATAGTTCTATTTTTACATCTGGGCTCTATGTCTAGAATCTAAATAAAGAGTCCAGATGTAATCATAGGACTGTAAGGGAGGCTAATCTAGTTTTTTTACTTAGCAAGTTTTGATAATGCTGATACTACCAATCAGCAAAAAGCTTCAACGTGTACAAAAAAAAACAAATTCTTGTTTATGAAAATGTTATTTAGCCACAGACAGACAGACAGACACACACACACACACACACACACACACACACACACACACACACACACACACACACACACACACACACACACACACACACACACACACACACACACACACACACACACACACACAAACAGACACACACACGCACACGCTCTTTTGTCTCACGTTCAGTATTCTAATTAATTAACACCAATATAAATTTTAACATAACTTGCATTTATTCTTGACAATTAATACATATTATACCCATTTACCTTAATACTATTTAGTGACAAGATTGATTTTTTAAGTAACATTACAATTACAAAAAACAAAGGTGGCCTTGAGGCTTTAGGTTATTACAATAAAGTTTAATAATGACAGTGTTCATTTCTCTCTCTCTGTAGTCGTTATAATGGATCTTTTTGTAAATTAGAACGTGGTGAAAGAGACTAGATTATTATTTTATACTTATAAATTTAAAATTGTTCTGAATTTTTTATTATAACGCTCTGTTTGCTAATTTTAAAGAAAAAAAAGAAAGTACTTATTGTTTGTTAATTCCTGGATCTTGACCGTTGATACTGCTTCGATGCACATTCACATAACTCACTTAATTTCCCTACTTCTTTATTAAATTATTTACGACGCACTCTTTTTAAATTATACGAATACAAAAAATACATTTCCCTTAATTCTATTATGTATCACATTTTACCCCTTATCAACATTACTGACACTTGACCCCCCCCCCCCACCAATACGTCAGCCCTCTTCTGAAGTTCTTCCAAGACTCCTTGATCACTTCCTTTTTCAACCCCGCTTCATCTCTCCCCCCTTACTTATTTTAGTTAATTTGGTTATCCCCACACACATTAACAAAGAACCTTCTCTAAAGGTACAGTGTTATAACCCAGGTAATTTGGTCCTAGGAAAGTCCCATTTTTGGACCCTTCTTTTGTTAGAGATTCCCCAGCCCCTTTATGACTACACTCGAAATGAAACAACGGTCATGTACTTTGTCCATAATTTTAGGAACTATTCTGGTCGATTTGGCTTAATATTTCTTCCGACTTTTTTTTTTATATACAAACTGAATTTATTCTTTAGACTCATACGTTATGTTATAATATATATTATATCAATTGATGAAGTATAACAATTTATGTATGTATATATCTTTTCTATTTACTGTATTAGTATTACTAAAAACAATTAAATTTAACCGTTATTATGATAAAAATATTCAATTTGTAAATATGTGCTTATGAAAGCATTGATTTACCCTTATGTAAAGCATAATATATGTTTAAAGTGCCTTAATATAAGTATCACCTATATTACGTATTACGTATTAAGTAGTTATACTTACGAAAACTTTCAGAATAAAAAAAGTTTAAAATTCCAACCGTAGGATCTCATTCGTTGCAGGTCATTTAAATTCAACTGTCAAACGCGTCCACCAGCCGGATTAGTGAAAGTCCAAAGGTGATGTCAACAAAGGTTTTTGTAGTCTCGGCTTAGCGCTTGGAGCTAAAGGTTTTATTCATTTTATTTTCTGCCACTGTATAAAAGTCAGCAATGATGTAGGGTTTCGGAACCTGATGTTTCTGTGTCGTGCACAAATTAATATATTTTTTAAAATGCGTTTAGAAGTAATAAAAACTTTAGTGTATTTATAGTGTAAAAAACACGTTGCTTCTCTGCGGTTTTATACGACTTCACAGTCACTGCCTATCATAATAAGTGCAACTAAAGGTGATGTATTTGCCTATAAATTATAGACTTATCCACTCCAAGTTGTAAAAAGAATTATCTATTTACATTTTTCTTATGATTGCCATTTATACGCTACACAACGTTCCCTTATAACGAAATTCTTTGAGCTTAGATTATAAGGTGAAGGTATTAATGAATAAAAAAATAAGGATCACAATATTTTTTATAAATCCAATTTTATAATAATAAAAAATTCTTCGTGACAGATCTGCCATCGAACTAGCTTGCCTCCGTCTCGCATGAGGTTAGAATCCCTACAGCTGTGAAGGAATCGGGATATATTGCCCATGAACCAATCTGTTAGGCTATAAAGAGTGGCAAGAAAGAACCCTGTAGGACAGATCTGCCATATAACTAGCTTGCCTCCGTCTCGCATGCGGTTAGAATCCCTACAGCTGTGAAGGAATCGGGATATATTGCCCATGAACCAATCTGTTAGGCTATAAAGAGTGGCAAGAAAGAACCCTGTAGGACAGATCTGCCATATAACTAGCTTGCCTCCGTCTCGCATGCGGTTAGAATCCCTACAGCTGTGAAGGAATCGGGATATATTGCCCATGAACCAATCTGTTAGGCTATAAAGAGTGGCAAGAAAGAACCCTGTAGGACAGATCTGCCATATAACTAGCTTGCCTCCGTCTTGCATGAGGTTAGAATCCCTACAGCTGTGACGGAATCGGGATATATTGCCCATGAACCAATCTGTTAGGCTATAAAGAGTGGCAAGAAAGAACCCTGTAGGACAGATCTGCCATATAACTAGCTTGCCTCCGTCTCGCATGAGGTTAGAATCCCTACAGCTGTGAAGGAATCGGGATATATTGCCCATGAACCAATCTGTTAGGCTATAAAGAGTGGCAAGAAAGAACCCTGTAGGACAGATCTGCCATCTAACTAGCTTGCCTCCGTCTCGCATGCGGTTAGAATCCCTACAGCTGTGAAGGAATCGGGATATATTGCCCATGAACCAATCTGTTAGGCTATAAAGAGTGGCAAGAAAGAACCCTGTAGGATAGATCTACCATATAACTAGCTTGCCTCCGTCTCGCATGAGGTTAGAATCCCTACAGCTGTGACGGAATCGGGATATATTGCCATGAACCAATCTGTTAGGCTATAAAGAGTGGCAAGAAAGAACCCTGTAGGACAGATCTGCCATATAACTAGCTTGCCTCCGTCTCGCATGAGGTTAGAATCCCTACAGCTGTGACGGAATCGGGATATATTGCCCATGAACCAATCTGTTAGGCTATAAAGAGTGGCAAGAAAGAACCCTGTAGGACAGATCTGCCATCTAACTAGCTTGCCTCCGTCTCGCATGAGGTTAGAATCCCTACAGCTGTGACGGAATCGGGATATATTGCCCATGAACCAATCTGTTAGGCTATAAAGAGTGGCAAGAAAGAACCCTGTAGGACAGATCTGCCATATAACTAGCTTGCCTCCGTCTCGCATGAGGTTAGAATCCCTACAGCTGTGAAGGAATCGGGATATATTGTCCATGAACCAATCTGCTAGGCTATAAAGAGTGGCAAGAAAGAACCCTGTAGGACAGATCTGCTATATAACTAGCTTGCCTCCGTCTCGCATGCGGTTAGAATCCCTACAGCTGTGAAGGAATCGGGATATATTGCCCATGAACCAATCCGTTAGGCTATAAAGAGTGGCAAGAAAGAACCCTGTAGGACAGATCTGCCATACAACTAGCTTGCCTCCGTCTCGCATGCGGTTAGAATCCCTACAGCTGTGAAGGAATCGGGATATATTGCCCATGAACCAATCCGTTAGGCTATAAAGAGTGGCAAGAAAGAACCCTGTAGGACAGATCTGCCATATAACTAGCTTGCCTCCGTCTCGCATGAGGTTAGAATCCCTACAGCTGTGAAGGAATCGGGATATATTGCCCATGAACCAATCTGCTAGGCTATAAAGACTGGCAAGAAAGAACCCTGTAGGACAGATCTGCCATATAACTAGCTTGCCTCCGTCTCGCATGAGGTTAGAATCCCTACAGCTGTGAAGGAATCGGGATATATTGCCCATGAACCAATCCGTTAGGCTATAAAGAGTGGCAAGAAAGAACCCTGTAGGACAGATCTGCCATATAACTAGCTTGCCTCCGTCTCGCATGCGGTTAGAATCCCTACAGCTGTGAAGGAATCGGGATATATTGCCCATGAACCAATCTGTTAGGCTATAAAGAGTGGCAAGAAAGAACCCTGTAGGACAGATCTGCCATATAACTAGCTTGCCTCCGTCTCGCATGAGGTTAGAATCCCTACAGCTGTGAAGGAATCGGGATATATTGCCCATGAACCAATCTGTTAGGCTATAAAGAGTGGCACGAAAGAACCCTGTAGGACAGATCTGCCATATAACTAGCTTGCCTCCGTCTCGCATGAGGTTAGAATCCTTACAGCTGTGAAGGAATCGGGATATATTGCCCATGAACCAATCTGTTAGGCTATAAAGAGTGGCAAGAAAGAACCCTGTAAGACAGATCTGCCATATAACTAGCTTGCCTCCGTCTCGCATGCGGTTAGAATCCCTACAGCTGTGAAGGAATCGGGATATATTGCCCATGAACCAATCTGTTAGGCTATAAAGAGTGGCAAGAAAGAACCCTGTAGGACAGATCTGCCATATAACTAGCTTGCCTCCGTCTCGCATGCGGTTAGAATCCCTACAGCTGTGAAGGAATCGGGATATATTGCCCATGAACCAATCTGTTAGGCTATAAAGAGTGGCAAGAAAGAACCCTGTAAGACAGATCTGCCATATAACTAGCTTGCCTCCGTCTCGCATGCGGTTAGAATCCCTACAGCTGTGAAGGAATCGGGATATATTGCCCATGAACCAATCTGTTAGGCTATAAAGAGTGGCAAGAAAGAACCCTGTAGGACAGATCTGCCATATAACTAGCTTGCCTCCGTCTCGCATGCGGTTAGAATCCCTACAGCTGTGAAGGAATCGGGATATATTGCCCATGAACCAATCTGTTAGGCTATAAAGAGTGGCAAGAAAGAACCCTGTATTACAGATCTGCCATATAACTAGCTTGCCTCCGTCTCGCATGAGGTTAGAATCCCTACAGCTGTGAAGGAATCGGGATATATTGCCCATGAACCAATCTGTTAGGCTATAAAGACTGGCAAGAAAGAACCCTGTAGGACAGATCTGCCATATAACTAGCTTGCCTCCGTCTCGCATGCGGCTAGAATCCCTACAGCTGTGAAGGAATCGGGATTTATTGCCCATGAACCAATCTGTTAGTCTATAAAGAGTTGCAAGAAAGAACCCTGTAGGACAGATCTGCCATATAACTAGCTTGAATCCGTCTCGCATGAGGTTAGAATCCCTACAGCTGTGACGGAATCGGGATATATTGCCCATGAACCAATCTGTTAGGCTATAAAGAGTGGCAAGAAAGAACCCTGTAGGACAGATCTGCCATATAATTAGCTTTCCTCCGTCTCGCATGCGGTTAGAATCCCTACAGCTGTGAAGGAATCGGGATATATTGCCCATGAACCAATCTGCTAGGCTATAAAGAGTGGCAAGAAAGAACCCTGTAGGACAGATCTGCCATATAACTAGCTTGCCTCCGTCTCGCATGAGGTTAGAATCCCTACAGCTGTGAAGGAATCGGGATATATTGCCCATGAACCAATCTGCTAGGCTATAAAGAGTGGCAAGAAAGAACCCTGTAGGACAGATCTGCCATATAATTAGCTTTCCTCCGTCTCGCATGCGGTTAGAATCCCTACAGCTGTGAAGGAATCGGGATATATTGCCCATGAACCAATCTGTTAGGCTATAAAGAGTGGCAAGAAAGAACCCTGTAGGTCAGATCTGCCATATAACTAGCTTGCCTCCGTCTCGCATGCGGTTAAAATCCCTACAGCTGTGAAGGAATCGGGATATATTGCCCATGAATCAATCTGTTAGGCTATAAGGAGTGGCAAGAAAGAACCCTGTAGGACAGATCTGCCATATAACTAGCTTGCCTCCGTCTCGCATGATGTTAGAATCCCTACAGCTGTGAAGGAATCGGGATATATTGCCCATGAACCAATCTGTTAGGCTATAAAGAGTGGCAAGAAAGAACCCTGTAGGACAGATCTGCCATATAACTAGCTTGCCTCCGTCTCGCATGAGGTTAGAATCCCTACAGCTGTGAAGGAATCGGGATATATTGCCCATGAACCAATCTGTTAGGCTATAAAGAGTGGCAAGACAGAACCCTGTAGGACAGATCTGCCAAATAACTAGCTTGCCTTCGGCTCGCATGCTGTTAGAATCCCTACAGCTGTGAAGGAATCGGGATATATTGCCCATGAACCAATCTGTTAGGCTATAAAGAGTGGCAAGAAAGAACCCTGTAGGACAGATCATGCAGACCTTTGGAGGCGAAGGAATAAGGAGGGGTATTATCTTACAAATACCTTGATATTTAGGCCGTGATAGGAAAGACATGCTCCTCTTCTTCTGTTAACTACTCGAAACTACAATGGGCATGCAAAAGCAATATATCAGTGCTTCCGTTGCCCTTCTTACTACGTCTTACTAGATAAAGTGAATCTACGTTTCATCCCGTATCTATAGACAGGAAGTTCCCAGTTCTTATAAACTCTAATGGCAATATATTTACATTAAAAAGAACTTTTAATACGGCCTAATTCAATATTTACATAATTATTTATATATTTATTAATATACAGTTTCTCATCTAAGTACAAGCATCATACTCATTAAATATAATATGTTTCATTGTTGTTGCATAATCTAAATGGTTTTTTCCTAACAATATTTTGCTGTTACAGATTCCTGTCTCTTGCTATATTTAATGTGGAAGAAATATTTTTCAGCCCTAATTTAAATGTTCCTCTTGGTTTGAGCCGTACATTTAAGTTATGCCATCTTTCGGTGTTTTAGTTTATTCCCAGTAACATTGATAGGTTCATAATAATATTTTTCTTCAACGATTTTTCCACCTTATCTGACAGTAGCGGATGATGTTTTTATCCATTTCTTTTATTTTAAAATGCTTAAAATACTCAGCCGCTACGATATTATAAATGAAAGAGGGATATAAAAATGACGTAAATGTTGTAATAGCTGTGATTTTTAATATTTACTAGAGAAATTAAATTGGTTATTTGTAATCGTTCCGTGAATATGCAAAAGGGCAAACTTTTATTAGATAAAAAAACTCTTTTTTTATTGTAGAGTAAATACAGAGTTGCTTATCAAACGACACTATATGATGTTCTGATTCTAATTATATAACTTGAATGAGAAATTGGATGACCAATAGATTTTTTGCTATTTGTATGTAAAGCATTTGTAAAGTAACATTTTCTATAAGTCGTCCTTTATTATTTTATATCTTATTTAAATAACAGTTATTGTATTATAAGTAAATATACACAGTGTTATGAAGACGATAGATCATCCCTAATGGATTATATTATGTATTTTATATTACAGTATTTTATTTTAATTATGTAATATAAAAGATTTCATGTTGTGTTTTATCATTACAGGTAATGACGTTATCCATGTTCGAGTGCTGTGGTTGGTTATGATCAAGTATTTTATTACGGATACATAAAGGTATGTTATTCATGTTCGAGTGCTGTGGTTGGTTATGATCAAGTATTTTATTACGGATACATAAAGGTATGTTATTCATGTTCGAATGCTGTGGTTGGTTATGATCAAGTATTTTATTACGGATACATAAAGGTATGTTATTCATGTTCGAGTGCTGTGGTTGGTTATGATCAAGTATTTTATTACGGATACATAAAGGTATGTTATTCATGTTCGAGTGCTGTGGTTGGTTATGATCAAGTATTTTATTACGGATAAATAAAGGTATGTTATTCATGTTCGAGTGCTGTGGTTGGTTATGATCAAGTATTTTATTACGGATACATAAAGGTATGTTATCCATGTTCGAGTGCTGTGGTTGGTTATGATCAAGTATTTTATTACGGATACATAAAAGTATGTTATCCATGTTCGAGTGCTGTGGTTGGATATGATCAAGTATTTTATTACGGATACATAAAAGTATGTTATCCATGTTCGAGTGCTGTGGTTGGATATGATCAAGTATTTTATTACGGATACATAAAGGTATGTTATCCATGTTCGAGTGCTGTGGTTGGTTATGATCAAGTATTTTATTACGGATACATAAAGGTATGTTATCCATGTTCGAGCGCTGTGGTTGGATATGATCAAGTATTTTATTACGGATACATAAAAGTATGTTATCCATGTTCGAGTGCTGTGGTTGGTTATGATCAAGTATTTTATTACGGATACATAAAAGTATGTTATCCATGTTCGAGTGCTGTGGTTGGATATGATCAAGTATTTTATTACGGATACATAAAAGTATGTTATCCATGTTCGAGTGCTGTGGTTGGATATGATCAAGTATTTTATTACGGATACATAAAGGTATGTTATCCATGTTCGAGTGCTGTGGTTGGATATGATCAAGTATTTTATTACGGATACATAAAGGTATATTATTCATGTTCGAGTGCTGTGGTTGGTTAAGATCAAGTATTTTATTACGGATACATAAAGGTATGTTATCCATATTTGAGTGCTGTGGTTGGTTATGATCAAGTATTTTATTACGGATACATAAAGGTATGTTATCCATATTTGAGTGCTGTGGTTGGTTATGATCAAGTATTTTATTACGGATACATAAAGGTATGTTATCCATATTTGAGTGCTGTGGTTGGTTAAGATCAAGTATTTTATTACGGATACATAAAGGTATGTTATCCATATTTGAGTGCTGTGGTTGGTTATGATCAAGTATTTTATTACGGATACATAAAGGTATGTTATCCATGTTCGAGTGATGTGGTTGGTTATGATCAAGTATTTTATTACGGATACATAAAGGTATGTTATCCATATTTGAGTGCTGTGGTTGGTTATGATCAAGTATTTTATTACGGATACATAAAGGTATGTTATCCATATTTGAGTGCTGTGGTTGGTTAAGATCAAGTATTTTATTACGGATACATAAAGGTATGTTATCCATATTTGAGTGCTGTGGTTGGTTATGATCAAGTATTTTATTACGGATACATAAAGGTATGTTATCCATATTTGAGTGCTGTGGTTGGTTAAGATCAAGTATTTTATTACGGATACATAAAGGTATGTTATCCATATTTGAGTGCTGTGGTTGGTTATGATCAAGTATTTTATTACGGATACATAAAGGTATGTTATTCATGTTCGAGTGCTGTGGTTGGTTATGATCAAGTATTTTATTACGGATACATAAAGGTATGTTATTCATGTTCGAATGCTGTGGTTGGTTATGATCAAGTATTTTATTACGGATACATAAAGGTATGTTATTCATGTTCGAGTGCTGTGGTTGGTTATGATCAAGTATTTTATTACGGATACATAAAGGTATGTTATTCATGTTCGAGTGCTGTGGTTGGTTATGATCAAGTATTTTATTACGGATAAATAAAGGTATGTTATTCATGTTCGAGTGCTGTGGTTGGTTATGATCAAGTATTTTATTACGGATACATAAAGGTATGTTATCCATGTTCGAGTGCTGTGGTTGGTTATGATCAAGTATTTTATTACGGATACATAAAAGTATGTTATCCATGTTCGAGTGCTGTGGTTGGATATGATCAAGTATTTTATTACGGATACATAAAAGTATGTTATCCATGTTCGAGTGCTGTGGTTGGATATGATCAAGTATTTTATTACGGATACATAAAGGTATGTTATCCATGTTCGAGTGCTGTGGTTGGTTATGATCAAGTATTTTATTACGGATACATAAAGGTATGTTATCCATGTTCGAGCGCTGTGGTTGGATATGATCAAGTATTTTATTACGGATACATAAAAGTATGTTATCCATGTTCGAGTGCTGTGGTTGGTTATGATCAAGTATTTTATTACGGATACATAAAAGTATGTTATCCATGTTCGAGTGCTGTGGTTGGATATGATCAAGTATTTTATTACGGATACATAAAAGTATGTTATCCATGTTCGAGTGCTGTGGTTGGATATGATCAAGTATTTTATTACGGATACATAAAGGTATGTTATCCATGTTCGAGTGCTGTGGTTGGATATGATCAAGTATTTTATTACGGATACATAAAGGTATATTATTCATGTTCGAGTGCTGTGGTTGGTTAAGATCAAGTATTTTATTACGGATACATAAAGGTATGTTATCCATATTTGAGTGCTGTGGTTGGTTATGATCAAGTATTTTATTACGGATACATAAAGGTATGTTATCCATATTTGAGTGCTGTGGTTGGTTATGATCAAGTATTTTATTACGGATACATAAAGGTATGTTATCCATATTTGAGTGCTGTGGTTGGTTAAGATCAAGTATTTTATTACGGATACATAAAGGTATGTTATCCATATTTGAGTGCTGTGGTTGGTTATGATCAAGTATTTTATTACGGATACATAAAGGTATGTTATCCATGTTCGAGTGATGTGGTTGGTTATGATCAAGTATTTTATTACGGATACATAAAGGTATGTTATCCATATTTGAGTGCTGTGGTTGGTTATGATCAAGTATTTTATTACGGATACATAAAGGTATGTTATCCATATTTGAGTGCTGTGGTTGGTTAAGATCAAGTATTTTATTACGGATACATAAAGGTATGTTATCCATATTTGAGTGCTGTGGTTGGTTATGATCAAGTATTTTATTACGGATACATAAAGGTATGTTATCCATATTTGAGTGCTGTGGTTGGTTAAGATCAAGTATTTTATTACGGATACATAAAGGTATGTTATCCATATTTGAGTGCTGTGGTTGGTTATGATCAAGTATTTTATTACGGATACATAAAGGTATGTTATTCATGTTCGAGTGCTGTGCTTGGTTATGATCAAGTATTTTATTACGGATACATAAAGGTATGTTATCCATATTTGAGTGCTGTGGTTGGTTAAGATCAAGTATTTTATTACGGATACATAAAAGTATGTTATCCATGTTCGAGTGCTGTGGTTGGATATGATCAAGTATTTTATTACGGATACATAAAAGTATGTTATCCATGTTCGAGTGCTGTGGTTGGATATGATCAAGTATTTTATTACGGATACATAAAGGTATGTTATCCATGTTCGAGTGCTGTGGTTGGTTATGATCAAGTATTTTATTACGGATACATAAAAGTATGTTATCCATGTTCGAGTGCTGTGGTTGGATATGATCAAGTATTTTATTACGGATACATAAAGGTATGTTATCCATGTTCGAGTGCTGTGGTTGGTTATGATCAAGTATTTTATTACGGATACATAAAAGTATGTTATTCATGTTCGAGTGCTGTGGTTGGATATGATCAAGTATTTTATTACGGATACATAAAGGTATGTTATCCATGTTCGAGTGCTGTGGTTGGTTATGATCAAGTATTTTATTACGGATACATAAAAGTATGTTATCCATGTTCGAGTGCTGTGGTTGGATATGATCAAGTATTTTATTACGGATACATAAAGGTATGTTATCCATGTTCGAGTGCTGTGGTTGGATATGATCAAGTATTTTATTACGGATACATAAAAGTATGTTATTCATGTTCGAGTGCTGTGCTTGGTTATGATCAAGTATTTTATTACGGATACATAAAAGTATGTTATCCATGTTCGAGTGCTGTGGTTGGATATGATCAAGTATTTTATTACGGATACATAAAGGTATGTTATCCATGTTCGAGCGCTGTGGTTGGATATGATCAAGTATTTTATTACGGATACATAAAAGTATGTTATCCATGTTCGAGTGCTGTGGTTGGTTATGATCAAGTATTTTATTACGGATACATAAAAGTATGTTATCCATGTTCGAGTGCTGTGGTTGGATATGATCAAGTATTTTATTACGGATACATAAAGGTATGTTATCCATGTTCGAGTGCTGTGGTTGGTTATGATCAAGTATTTTATTACGGATACATAAAAGTATGTTATCCATGTTCGAGTGCTGTGGTTGGATATGATCAAGTATTTTATTACGGATACATAAAGGTATGTTATCCATGTTCGAGTGCTGTGGTTGGTTATGATCAAGTATTTTATTACGGATACATAAAAGTATGTTATTCATGTTCGAGTGCTGTGGTTGGATATGATCAAGTATTTTATTACGGATACATAAAGGTATGTTATCCATGTTCGAGTGCTGTGGTTGGTTATGATCAAGTATTTTATTACGGATACATAAAAGTATGTTATCCATGTTCGAGTGCTGTGGTTGGATATGATCAAGTATTTTATTACGGATACATAAAGGTATGTTATCCATGTTCGAGTGCTGTGGTTGGATATGATCAAGTATTTTATTACGGATACATAAAAGTATGTTATTCATGTTCGAGTGCTGTGGTTGGTTATGATCAAGTATTTTATTACGGATAAATAAAGGTATGTTATTCATGTTCGAGTGCTGTGGTTGGTTATGATCAAGTATTTTATTACGGATACATAAAGGTATGTTATCCATGTTCGAGTGCTGTGGTTGGTTATGATCAAGTATTTTATTACGGATACATAAAAGTATGTTATCCATGTTCGAGTGCTGTGGTTGGATATGATCAAGTATTTTATTACGGATACATAAAAGTATGTTATCCATGTTCGAGTGCTGTGGTTGGATATGATCAAGTATTTTATTACGGATACATAAAGGTATGTTATCCATGTTCGAGTGCTGTGGTTGGTTATGATCAAGTATTTTATTACGGATAAATAAAGGTATGTTATTCATGTTCGAGTGCTGTGGTTGGTTATGATCAAGTATTTTATTACGGATACATAAAGGTATGTTATCCATGTTCGAGTGCTGTGGTTGGTTATGATCAAGTATTTTATTACGGATACATAAAAGTATGTTATCCATGTTCGAGTGCTGTGGTTGGATATGATCAAGTATTTTATTACGGATACATAAAAGTATGTTATCCATGTTCGAGTGCTGTGGTTGGATATGATCAAGTATTTTATTACGGATACATAAAGGTATGTTATCCATGTTCGAGTGCTGTGGTTGGTTATGATCAAGTATTTTATTACGGATACATAAAGGTATGTTATCCATGTTCGAGCGCTGTGGTTGGATATGATCAAGTATTTTATTACGGATACATAAAAGTATGTTATCCATGTTCGAGTGCTGTGGTTGGTTATGATCAAGTATTTTATTACGGATACATAAAAGTATGTTATCCATGTTCGAGTGCTGTGGTTGGATATGATCAAGTATTTTATTACGGATACATAAAAGTATGTTATCCATGTTCGAGTGCTGTGGTTGGATATGATCAAGTATTTTATTACGGATACATAAAGGTATGTTATCCATGTTCGAGTGCTGTGGTTGGATATGATCAAGTATTTTATTACGGATACATAAAGGTATATTATTCATGTTCGAGTGCTGTGGTTGGTTAAGATCAAGTATTTTATTACGGATACATAAAGGTATGTTATCCATATTTGAGTGCTGTGGTTGGTTATGATCAAGTATTTTATTACGGATACATAAAGGTATGTTATCCATATTTGAGTGCTGTGGTTGGTTATGATCAAGTATTTTATTACGGATACATAAAGGTATGTTATCCATATTTGAGTGCTGTGGTTGGTTAAGATCAAGTATTTTATTACGGATACATAAAGGTATGTTATCCATATTTGAGTGCTGTGGTTGGTTATGATCAAGTATTTTATTACGGATACATAAAGGTATGTTATCCATGTTCGAGTGATGTGGTTGGTTATGATCAAGTATTTTATTACGGATACATAAAGGTATGTTATCCATATTTGAGTGCTGTGGTTGGTTATGATCAAGTATTTTATTACGGATACATAAAGGTATGTTATCCATATTTGAGTGCTGTGGTTGGTTAAGATCAAGTATTTTATTACGGATACATAAAGGTATGTTATCCATATTTGAGTGCTGTGGTTGGTTATGATCAAGTATTTTATTACGGATACATAAAGGTATGTTATCCATATTTGAGTGCTGTGGTTGGTTAAGATCAAGTATTTTATTACGGATACATAAAGGTATGTTATCCATATTTGAGTGCTGTGGTTGGTTATGATCAAGTATTTTATTACGGATACATAAAGGTATGTTATTCATGTTCGAGTGCTGTGCTTGGTTATGATCAAGTATTTTATTACGGATACATAAAGGTATGTTATCCATATTTGAGTGCTGTGGTTGGTTAAGATCAAGTATTTTATTACGGATACATAAAAGTATGTTATCCATGTTCGAGTGCTGTGGTTGGATATGATCAAGTATTTTATTACGGATACATAAAAGTATGTTATCCATGTTCGAGTGCTGTGGTTGGATATGATCAAGTATTTTATTACGGATACATAAAGGTATGTTATCCATGTTCGAGTGCTGTGGTTGGTTATGATCAAGTATTTTATTACGGATACATAAAAGTATGTTATCCATGTTCGAGTGCTGTGGTTGGATATGATCAAGTATTTTATTACGGATACATAAAGGTATGTTATCCATGTTCGAGTGCTGTGGTTGGTTATGATCAAGTATTTTATTACGGATACATAAAAGTATGTTATTCATGTTCGAGTGCTGTGGTTGGATATGATCAAGTATTTTATTACGGATACATAAAGGTATGTTATCCATGTTCGAGTGCTGTGGTTGGTTATGATCAAGTATTTTATTACGGATACATAAAAGTATGTTATCCATGTTCGAGTGCTGTGGTTGGATATGATCAAGTATTTTATTACGGATACATAAAGGTATGTTATCCATGTTCGAGTGCTGTGGTTGGATATGATCAAGTATTTTATTACGGATACATAAAAGTATGTTATTCATGTTCGAGTGCTGTGCTTGGTTATGATCAAGTATTTTATTACGGATACATAAAAGTATGTTATCCATGTTCGAGTGCTGTGGTTGGATATGATCAAGTATTTTATTACGGATACATAAAGGTATGTTATCCATGTTCGAGTGCTGTGGTTGGATATGATCAAGTATTTTATTACGGATACATAAAGGTATGTTATCCATGTTCGAGTGCTGTGGTTGGATATGATCAAGTATTTTATTACGGATACATAAAAGTATGTTATTCATGTTCGAGTGCTGTGCTTGGTTATGATCAAGTATTTTATTACGGATACATAAAAGTATGTTATCCATGTTCGAGTGCTGTGGTTGGATATGATCAAGTATTTTATTACGGATACATAAAGGTATGTTATCCATGTTCGAGTGCTGTGGTTGGTTATGATCAAGTATTTTATTACGGATACATAAAAGTATGTTATCCATGTTCGAGTGCTGTGGTTGGATATGATCAAGTATTTTATTACGGATACATAAAAGTATGTTATCCATGTTCGAGTGCTGTGGTTGGATATGATCAAGTATTTTATTACGGATACATAAAGGTATGTTATCCATGTTCGAGTGCTGTGGTTGGATATGATCAAGTATTTTATTACGGATACATAAAAGTATGTTATTCATGTTCGAGTGCTGTGCTTGGTTATGATCAAGTATTTTATTACGGATACATAAAAGTATGTTATCCATGTTCGAGTGCTGTGGTTGGATATGATCAAGTATTTTATTACGGATACATAAAGGTATGTTATCCATGTTCGAGTGCTGTGGTTGGTTATGATCAAGTATTTTATTACGGATACATAAAGGTATGTTATCCATATTTGAGTGCTGTGGTTGGTTAAGATCAAGTATTTTATTACGGATACATAAAGGTATGTTATTCATGTTCGAGTGCTGTGCTTGGTTATGATCAAGTATTTTATTACGGATACATAAAGGTATGTTATCCATGTTCGAGTGCTGTGCTTGGTTATGATCAAGTATTTTATTACGGATACATAAAGGTATGTTATCCATGTTCGAGTGCTGTGCTTGGTTATGATCAAGTATTTTATTACGGATACATAAAGGTATGTTATTCATGTTCGAGTGCTGTGCTTGGTTATGATCAAGTATTTTATTACGGATACATAAAGGTATGTTATCCATGTTCGAGTGCTGTGCTTGGTTATGATCAAGTATTTTATTACGGATACATAAAGGTATGTTATTCATGTTCGAGTGCTGTGGTTGGTTATGATCAAGTATTTTATTACGGATACATAAAGGTATGTTATCCATGTTCGAGTGCTGTGCTTGGTTATGATCAAGTATTTTATTACGGATACATAAAGGTATGTTATTCATGTTCGAGTGCTGTGGTTGGTTATGATCAAGTATTTTATTACGGATACATAAAGGTATGTTATTCATGTTCGAGTGCTGTGGTTGGTTATGATCAAGTATTTTATTACGGATACATAAAGGTATGTTATTCATGTTCGAGTGCTGTGGTTGGTTATGATCAAGTATTTTATTACGGATACATAAAGGTATGTTATCCATGTTCGAGTGCTGTGGTTGGTTATGATCAAGTATTTTATTACGGATACATAAAGGTATGTTATCCATGTTCGAGTGCTGTGGTTGGTTATGATCAAGTATTTTATTACGGATACATAAAGGTATGTTATTCATGTTCGAGTGCTGTGGTTGGTTATGATCAAGTATTTTATTACGGATACATAAAGGTATGTTATCCATGTTCGAGTGCTGTGGTTGGTTATGATCAAGTATTTTATTACGGATACATAAAGGTATGTTATTCATGTTCGAGTGCTGTGCTTGGTTATGATCAAGTATTTTATTACGGATACATAAAGGTATGTTATCCATGTTCGAGTGCTGTGCTTGGTTATGATCAAGTATTTTATTACGGATACATAAAGGTATGTTATTCATGTTCGAGTGCTGTGGTTGGTTATGATCAAGTATTTTATTACGGATACATAAAGGTATGTTATCCATGTTCGAGTGCTGTGCTTGGTTATGATCAAGTATTTTATTACGGATACATAAAGGTATGTTATTCATGTTCGAGTGCTGTGGTTGGTTATGATCAAGTATTTTATTACGGATACATAAAGGTATGTTATTCATGTTCGAGTGCTGTGGTTGGTTATGATCAAGTATTTTATTACGGATACATAAAGGTATGTTATTCATGTTCGAGTGCTGTGGTTGGTTATGATCAAGTATTTTATTACGGATACATAAAGGTATGTTATCCATGTTCGAGTGCTGTGGTTGGTTATGATCAAGTATTTTATTACGGATACATAAAGGTATGTTATTCATGTTCGAGTGCTGTGGTTGGTTATGATCAAGTATTTTATTACGGATACATAAAGGTATGTTATTCATGTTCGAGTGCTGTGGTTGGTTATGATCAAGTATTTTATTACGGATACATAAAGGTATGTTATCCATGTTCGAGTGCTGTGGTTGGTTATGATCAAGTATTTTATTACGGATACATAAAGGTATGTTATTCATATTTGAGTGCTGTGGTTGGTTATGATCAAGTATTTTATTACGGATACATAAAGGTATGTTATCCATATTTGAGTGCTGTGGTTGGTTATGATCAAGTATTTTATTACGGATACATAAAGGTATGTTATCCATGTTCGAGTGCTGTGGTTGGTTATGATCAAGTATTTTATTACGGATACATAAAGGTATGTTATTCATGGTTGTTTCTATCTGCTACAGATACATAAATACATCTTCGTGAATATAGATGTTTCTTTTTTAATCAGTTGTACTTATAGCTGCGACTAATGGCGTTACTGTTACTAGTATATATATATATATATATATATATATATATATATATATATATATATATATATGTATATATATTTATATGATGATGATAAATAGTTATTATCAGGAGTACATCTCTTTATTCTGCAGTGAAGGAATACGTATCAGCATTTATATATATATTTTAAAACAACATAGGTATTCAAATACAAAAATATTTATTAATTTATTTCCAAAATTACTTAATTTTCATTCCTGATGATGTTGGTACTGTTTACCAACGAAAAGCTTTGGATATAAATTAATAAATATTTTTGTATTTGAATACCTATGTTGTTTTAAATTATTAAACAGGAAAACGTATTTTATATGTATAATATATAAAATAATAAATATTCTTGTATTTGAATAACCTGTGTTGTTTTTAAAATATATATATATATATATATATATATATATATATATATATATATATATATATATATATATATATATAGGCCTATATACATATACACACATACACACACACACACACACACACATACAAACACACACACACACACATACACACACAGACACACACACACAAACACACACACACACACACACACACACACACACACATATATATATATATATATATATATATTCGTCTACTCCATTGCCTTTACCAATAAAATTGATGCGTTTCCAGGAACTCGTGTATTATGCGAGTTTTTAAGTTGTTATAATATTCTAGGTTTCTGCTAGGTTCTAGGTTTATGTACGATTCGTTGACTACAGTAGCTTCCTGCCATTCCTACTTGTCGTGTTTACCGTGCTCTTCGCGTATCGTATAACCTCCATCATTCAGAACATTCTATGTATTTAATAATCAGGCATTTATTTCCCCTGTGTAGATATTTTTGAATTACTCTTCACGTGAGTAAATAGCCTACTATCATAACTTATCTTTGCATCTCTTAGGTCCGTTTTTACTGAATGCAGTTGTTATTATCTCGTGGCAGTAACTTTAGGCTTCTAATCAAGATGTGCGCTTGTGGTTTAATTATTTTAATCTGTTCTTTCTTTTACTTTTTTGGTGAGTTTTTTACATTTCTAAATTTTTCATTTTAAACGTTTTTTTTACAAACAACCACTAGTTCGATTGAGTTATTCATCTTATTGGAAACAAAGATACTCATTTACGTCGAATCCTCTTTTAGATTCGAACAGTTTAGGTTTACTTTGTTCATAAAAACAACGTTTTTTATTGAGTTAAAAAATTTTTAAAATGTTTTTTTTTAATAATTTTTTTTAAATGTAGCTTTTCCAAAAACATTAAATATAATTTAAACAATATATAGAAGGCTAGAAATAAGGCGGCGATTTCTAGAAGTACGATGATTCTTGAAGGTTCTTCAGAGCTCTGTCAAAGGTCACTCACTGGTGGTGATCTCAGATAAATTAGCGAGTACATGGGAAAATAAACAGAATTTGTTTACAAAAAATTAACAAATTTGTAATATAACGAAATAAGAGTTTTTGGAAAAGAAATATGTAGTGACAGAAAGCTAGTCAGAGCGCAAGGTGGAATGGGCCCAGTATGGAGAGGTTACCAGTTAACCCTACCTGTTGTAACGATTTTATTTATATTGCCGCCAAGTAGCTGATAAGCACAAGTAGTTACTAATGGTTCGATTGAGGGCAGCGCAGTATGGTCTTCGATTATTATCAGCTGTTCTCTACGTATTTGATTTTGCCGGTCCTTTTGAATTAAAATATCAAGTCAAGTAAGGAGTCGAAAAAGAGAAGCCAAAGGGTGCGTGTTGTGAGAGACCAGGCAGGAACAGGCCAGTGCTAGCGGTGACCAAGGGATCAATCTCCGATCGATCGGATTTACCCCAGAGAATCCAGCTGCAGAGATAACCGTTTCATATTTATACAACGGCACAAAAAGCTAAAGTTTTCAATATTTTAAAATTATATATATAACCTCTATTATAAGTATGCGCCCACGGCACTAGGGAGGCTATTTGCGGAAATTTCCTTTTGTGGGGTGGGACTAAATTTTATTTTGGGTCATAACTGCATTATTTAGCCTTCCTATGGCGGTGTGACACTGTTAAAAAGGTGGCTAAAAGGTGACCAGAAGCGTGTTTACTAAACTAACGTGTTTGTGATTATTTCTAACAAAATGTAAAATAAAAGATACATTCATTCTTATGAATTTAGAACAAATCTAAAAATATGTGCACAGTCCACGGAAGAAATAAATGCAAAAATAAATATATCATTTTATTATCATAGTCTTTCTTCACGCAAAACTAACGTAATAAAAAAGTTGCCTGTCCAGGTGTTATTTTTTATTAGAAAAACTAAAGTTATTATCGATTTAACTTCAGAATGTAGTTCGTACAGGTAGGATTTCGTGATCTAAACCTGTCCTGATTTCTTTATTTCTTATATATATTATTTTGCATGAGTCGACATGGATCTATTTTAACACAAAGTATAAGAATTCAAGAAGAGTAGGTAAATATTTTTCGTCTTAGAAAATGAACTCAGTTTAACTTTGGCGACACAATCAAGCGGGGCTTGTCCCCTAAACAGCTGACAATAAAAAGCCTATAACTCGGGTCGGAGTTAATTTCCGTGAACGCGACTCTACCGGGAAGTTTTTCCCTGCTTTGTATAAAACCATTTTTACCATTTGAAATATACAAATTCTTTCTAACTGAAGAAATATTTCATAATTGGTTAAATATTATTTTATTAGGTAATCGGACTCATCTGTACAATATGTAACATCTATTATTATTATTTTAAGTTACAATTTTGTACATTTGTAAATCCTTAAACTTACCTTGTGCTAACAATTTGTGTATTTGTATTTGAAAGCATGTAGGGTAAAATTTGTGCTAAAATTTTGTTTATCTGTAAGTATTTATAGTTAAACATTCTGCTAAGATTTACACTGTGCTATCATTTTGTATATTTGTAGGCATCTCTACTTTTTTGTTAAAATTTTGTATATCTGCAAGCATTTAGAGTTACGTACGAAAGTTTTTTTTTTAATTTACGGTTTGCGATTTTTTTGTTTTATCATGCTATTTATTTTGAAAAAAAAATATAAATTATTAATGGTTTCAAAATATAGAAAAAAACATTAATTTAATAAACTACAATAAAGTAGTCTCAGAAATAACTTAAAAAATTTTAAAAGTCTATAGCTTCTTGGTTACTGGTTGTGTGTGTTTTTTTTGTTAACAATATTTTGTTGTTTACAATATTTCTTCATATTTTTTTATTCTTTTTTTGTTGTTATGTTCTTTTGCAGTTTTTATTTTTGAACACTCTATCTTATGATACGTATAAAGCATGTTCTAAAAGCTCGGTTCCCCTAAGTGAAATTCATTGCCGTTATTGTGCGGGAAGAAGAGAATTCTGTACAAACGATAAAATATTTCTAATATGTTCGTATCTCTCTATCAATGTGCTTGTACGTTTCTTATGTTGGTTTTGTGTCTGTAAATTCACTGTAAATTACTGTGAAGTACACTCCACAAGATATAAATCATAATTGAAATAAACATGATTAAACTGTACATTTTTTAATTGTAAATTATTGCATTATAAATAATTAAAACTTTAATTATTACACTGTAAATTATAACATTGTAAACGATTTCACTATACAAAATTGTAGTTATATAGGCGTCGTTAAAATTATAAACTCATTCTGCACTCTGAGAGGGAAATACCATTCTAAATAATTTGTATTCCATGTGAATAACACATAATTACGATAATTTGTGGTTTATAAAATAAACTAATTTCATAACCGCAAGAGCTTATGATATGCCCTGACGTTAAGGTCACGTTTTAAATCAAAATGAATCCTACGAGATAATTCCTCCCACGCTGCTACCTTTCGTCAGGTTTAACGGTCGTCGCATTTATTTCACCGTTATAAGTAAAAGTACGGAGTAATTTCGGAATTTAAGATGAAAGTGAAAAATGACAATATAAGAAGCGAGAGAGAAAACAATATGTATACTTCCATTTAATATTTTGGAGCACAACGTGTTTGTTGTTTTATGTGGAATGGTTTTATAACAAAAGACATCGTTTGTATTAAATATCGATGCTTTCAAGTCTCATAAAATTAAATATTACTCAACAATACAATACAATATGCATATCCTTTTCTTGTTTTATGTTGACAAAGCATTAAGAGAAAACAACATATTTTTTCAGTCACAATTTATGCAGATGACTTAATTTAAACTCATTATAACTTTAAAAACATTAAAACTCAGAACTATGTTCCTAGGCTTGAACATAAATTTTACATGTAACCTACTGCATTTCTTCATTGCCTAAAGTTTGAATTTACAGAATTTAAAACCAATTGTATTTTGATTATTTAAAAATTTTTCTAAACATTTCACTGGATATTAAATTAATAATTTGTATTACAATTTTAATTTTCATCTGAAAACAAATTACATATTGTACCACGTCGTTTTGATTGGGAGAGATGAGTTATGTACATTGTTGTATAATAATGGAAGTATTTTATTTTAAAAGATGTCATATTATAGTTCTGTACTCAAACCCATTACAGATATTAAAGCAGACGACGTTGTATTATTTAATAATGGGATGAGAAAAAATGAGCTTTTACGGAAGACATAAACATCTTAGAAAAGAGGATATATATATAGGGCACTTACTTTCTTACTAGCCTAACTTGGTAGTTGGCCATTACAGTCAAGGATCATCGAGGACAGTATCCCCGGCCTGTGAGAGGTACAGTCTCGAGTAGGTTTTAAGATGATCGACATCTATGCCTCCACTTTCTAAAATCCAGCATTTTGTTCATAATATTACTCTGTTTCGGAGTACCATGGTCTACTTCAATAAGGAATAGGATAACATCTAGATGGCAAGTTTGGTATCACATCTGACGTCTCGTTTTCCAATAAATTTTGAAGTTAAAATATACAGGAATTATTGTTGTGAATGACCTAAAAACGGTTGTTCTGGAAGACTAACCGCGCTGTTGTTGGACGTTCTTTACAGTCTAGTAAAATAGTGTAAAAACTAACAACAAAAACGCGGGAACACACTGCATCAAGCAGAAATTTTGCAAACAGGCAAAGGAATTAGTTAGAAAAATTATTTTTTGTGAAATTTAGCTTTGTCAAAATCATTATATATAATTTAAAGAGTATATAGAAGGCAAGAAATTAATTGTGACTGCATTGGGTGAGGTTGTGGTAATTTAATTTAAAACAAATAATAATACTTTCTAATGTAAAATATAAATTAATTCAAATACAATAATTTATGGGGGCTTATAAACCTAACTTCATTTCATAAATTTACCGAAATGAATATCTTTTAGGTTGTAAACATTGTAAAGTAATACCAATATCGTGAATTTCCGTTGAACGACGTAAAGGCACAATTTGAACAAAAAACCCGATAAAATTAGCAAGAAAATAATTAAAAATACAAAGTGATTTTGAATTACGATTAAAATCTCTGAGAAATCATTAGCAAATTTAACTAAGAAACTAAAAAATTAGTAATACCACGTATTGAAATCGACGAGGATATTCTTTCTGGCTATATATTCTGGGATAGGAAACCTTCTAAACCGTGATTATCAAGCAAGCCCGTTATTCCCAAACATAAAATTTGAATATTTTCCCTCAAGGTATTTTCATGTTCACCCACAAGTTGATTTGGAAGCGGCAAAGTTATAGGTACAATTTTTATAAATTCATCTTTGTCAATCTGCATTTTCTTTATCAGCAGGCAGTAAGAAAAAATATCGAGCATGGCTGAAAGATGAAACCGACGTGGGGCATGCCATATCACAGTTATAGTAGAACGAAACATTCAAAAGTTTGTTAAGAACAAACAATGTCAGCCTCTAATTAATTTTGCGAATGTGACTGAAACTACTTCACATAGACTGAGTCTATTGCATTCATTGTATGAAGTTTGGTTTTAAAGATAAATCAAGACATGATACATCAAGAATATGCATAAAATAAAATTATATTCTTGTTTATTTGAGCACTCGAGATTATTATTGAACAAATGACAAGTCTGTTGAGTATCGAGTCAAGTTTATTTATTTAATGCACCGTTTTGGAAACTGTTTTGTTGCCCTTAAGGTGGGTTTACACGATGCCAATCCAAGCGAAAATTGTCGGGGCCGTGATAGTCTCAGGCCAGTTCAATTGAATGAGAATTTGTTCGCACGGGGAAACTATCGCCACGGCAGTTGGTGACGAAAGATGGCTTGCAAAGTTCTCGAGGAACAGTGAAATAATAAGAGGGAGTGGACAAAGAAATGACTTTTGAAAAGAGACAGTTAAAGAACGTCATCAGAACTGATAAAAGAGTTACGAATGGAGAATCCATTGGAATATAAAGCATGATTAAGGATGAGTCCGGAGGGTTTTGACGAACTATTGCCGCTTGTTGAAAATAAAGTATCTAAACAACACGCAATAATGAGGAAAGCACTGCCTCCTAAGTCAAAATTAGAAGTGACACTATCATTCCTTCCTACAGGAAATAGTGACAGAAGTCTACAACATTTCTTCCGAGTGTGCTGGAAGAACAAATGCAAACTGGCCCAAAAGTAGAGATCCACTGGCCTATAACGTTCACACGGCGCCAATTGTCTAGTTAGCTGTCTTGATAGAGGGGTTGAGGGCGTCACTGTGCCCACTCAATTGTCCTCTGTCTACTCCTAGAGAAAATCGAATTTCAGGTCAACTGGCAGGGCAGTTGGTACGCCAATTGACCAGAGGTGCTTACACGTAGCCAATAATTTTATGCCAGTAAGTTGTCCTCTGACAATTGTCTCCTCAACTGGCATCGTGTAAACCCGGCTTTATCAAAAAATACTTAACCACGAAGAAAACACTTTAACAATGAAGATGCATAGGATAGATAAATGATCCAAGTCATGATCACACGAAAAGCGACAAAATTACGCTAAAGATGCGCCAAGCTTGCTAAAAACCTACTCAACCTTAAAAATATGAAACTGGCAAAACCTCAACGAAAAGTCTCGTCTTCAGAAGTTGGGATTGGGTGAATATAAAAGTTGCTTGATGTAATCATCTTGAATTCACCGATTTAACTATAATTAATAACTATTTAACTAAGTGAATACATAGCGCTAACTTGCTGACGTGTAATAGAAAAAGGAGTTGGCCTCGATCACACACATTTTTTGGCCAACTCCATTTTCCATTACATATCGCACAACCAAAATAACCCACCCCTTCCACAGTCACAATTCCATCCTGACATATTTTGTACCTAACACGTATGCCGCCAGTAGAGGCTTTGCTTCGTAATTGTTTCGAAACGCGTCAGCAAGTAAGCCCTATGTATTCACTTAGTTAAGAATTTTTAATTATAGAATATAAAAGGTTGTACAATACAGAAAAGGAGAGTTTTATTTGAGAGAAACTTACTGAAGTAGAATTTGTTCATAAAGGTTTGACCTCAGTTACAGTTTAGGGGTTTTTATAGGACGCTGTTAGCGGTGGTGTAAAAAGGAATTGATTTCGGGGGGAGATGAACTCTACTCTTCTAGCAAAAGCAGAAATAAGAAGTCATTTCAGTTTTTTTTAATACACCTTTTTGCAGTAAACACAAAGTTCCATATAATAAGAGTAGTAGATTTTAAATATAATCTATCAGATACAAGTTTTATTATACGAATAATTTAGCATGAATTACATTTTATGAAATTACATTAGTGTTTTTTTTTAACAAAGCATAATAATTTTTACCCTATATTACTGTTACTACTAAAATTCTATATCAGATGGTAATATACCTGATGATTTTAGACTTATATTTAATAACGTTTATTAAAACGTGTTTTATAAATGTTCAACAGACCCATTCGAATCTCATCTAAATATGCTAATGTCGGTTAATTTATACTAATCATATAAAACGCAATATTTTAATGCTTTTGTGCGCTTTATATAATCACGTGTAATAGATTCAATTGGTAATATAACTTTGTTTAAATATCGAAATCTTGTTTAATACCCTTTGATATTACTTGCGACCAGACTTTTGTTAACTATAAGTTGTTAAATTGTTAACTTACACTTGGAGGAAACGTTTTCGTCTTACGACTTCTTCAGCCTCGTATGTTAGCCGCTAGGATTGCTGCAGTTGTGCTTTTTTTGGTACAAACAGGCAGATCTTTCGCCAATAGATATAAAGAACCAAAAGCGCACTGCAATAGTGATACTATTAAATCCACCTTCGCAAATCACCTCATGGACACTAAACACTCATGCAAAAGTATGGAAAATAGCATGAGCATCCTCCACATATGCAACAAAGACCATAAATTAAATACACTAGAATAGTATAAAATATATATACATAGCAACACACATAAAAATGACATCTTAAATGAACAAACACAGCACAGATCACGCATACTCTTCGATCACATCACTTATAACTTTCAAAAAATGGTACCGAAGAAGCACAACTGCAGCATTTCTAGCGGCAAAAATACGAGCCTGAAGAAGTTGTAAGACGAAAACGTTTTCTCCAAGTGTAAGTTAACAATTTATCAAGAAGTATAATAAGTATATATATATATATATATATATATATATATATATATATATATATATAAATATATATATATATCGCAGTATGTTTTCTTGTGTATTAATAAAGAACAAAAGTCTAAATACAAATACAAGAATTATAATTGAATTTACAATTCAAAGCTTTTCGTTGGATAACAGTACCAACATCATCAGGAATATTAAACAATTCTTGTTTAATATTCCTGATGATGTTGGTACTGTTAGCCAACGAAAAGCTTTGTATTGTAAATTCAATTATAATTCTTGTATTTGTATTTAGACTTTTGTTCTTTATATATATATATATATATATATATATATATATATATATATATATATATATGCTGATACTTATTCCTTCACGGATGGAAAAAATATGATGAGTAGTTATTGTCTGGAGTACATCCGTTCATTCTGCAGTGCATAAACTCGCAGTTCCAACGTTTAGCTGGAATCTCATCTAGCATTGACGAGGTGAACCCAACAGTTGAAGAGCGAGTAAACTGTTGTTGGTTTCACCTCGACAATGCTAACTGAGATTCCAGCGAAACGTCGGAACTGTGATTTTATGCACTGCAGAATGAACGGATGTGTCCAGATAATAACTATTCCTCTCTCTCTCTCTCTCTCTCTCTCTCTCTCTCTCTCTCTATATATATATATATATATATATATATATATATATATATATATATATAAAATACGTTTTCTTGTTTAATAATTTAAAACAACACAGGCTATTCAAATACAAGAATATTTATTAATTTATATCCAAAGCTTTTCGTTGGCAAACAGTACCAACATCATCAGGAATGAAAATTACAATAATGTAAGCATTAAAAGCTTTGGATATAAAATAATAAATATTCTTGTATTTGAATAACCTGTGTTGTTTTAAAAAATATATATATATATATATAATTTTCTTATCAAATGAGTATCTATAATTGTGAGTCCAGTTTTACAAGGTTGAACCCGTCGTTTTTAAGGAAGTGTTGGAGCTTAGTTGTTAACTAAATGACAGGTATATAACAAATTAAATTAACAGAAAATACTGTTTACTCAGACAACGTTACCTCCAAATGTAAGTTAACAATTTAACAACTTGTAGTTAACAAAATGTCTGGTGGCAAATAATTACAAAGGGTAATAAGCTTGTTTAAATATTTATATAATATACTAAAGGTATAACGAGTTTTTAGAAATAAGTTATCTACTAACCGGTTACTTGAAACAATTACAAAGCTCTATTCTTCAATGGTAAAGGATCAATACAGCTATAAAAGATTTATATAAGTAAATTTTTTTTTTTAAATGAAAGAAGACAATTGCTTATAGAAGTAGTAGAATTATTTTAAAGTTTAAAACGTGAAAGATGGATAATTTATTGACGACTCTATATTACATAATACATTTTCTGTAGGTAAAGTGAAATTTAATAAAATACCGTTAGAAAGGAGTCGAAATAAATTAAGCTAATAAGAAGATAAGACACCCTCGCAACGTTAATTGTAAGAGAGACAGAATTTACTGACGTCGTTTAATTTAGTTACTTAACAATGATTCCAAGCAAGTCCTTACAAATTAAGCAGGCGCATTGCGTTCTTCAGTTACACTGCGTTAAAGTCACTGATCACGGTTAAATTTACTTGTGAAACAAATGTTTTGTATTTTTTAATCTCAGGGAGGGGGTTTGAAAAAGGTGTTTTTGGCATACAAAAATTACATTAAATTTAATTATTTACACTGTAATGTAGCAACATTGTCCAGTAATTTAAATACATAAAGGAGGTTGTAAAATGATGTCATGTTTATATAATATATTTAACATAAGATTAATCCACTATTTATTGTTTCCAATATTTGAAATAAGTTTCTTCTTCATTCGATTGGTTTTTTTATACATCATATGGAAACAAAAATTGAAGGTATTGAGAAAACTGTAAACTTTACCAAAAGTCGAAGAAACAGCGAGAAAATATTAAAACCCGTTAGTTATGAAGCTCAGAATTTATGGCCTTGGTACTGCTTGATAAAAGTATATGCTTATTCTGGTATCTTTCCTAACTTGTGATAGCTGCAATTTTTCCAGTTAGGATGGGTTTAGCTAGATAATTAGTTATTACACTTTGATATTATTTGCGACCAGACTTTTTGTTAACTAAAGGTTGCTAAATTGTTAACTTACACTTGGAGGAAACGTTTTCGTCTTACGACTTCTTCAGCCTCCAAGAAGAAGTGTTTGAAGGCCGAAGAACTCGACGAAAACAATTCCTCCAAGTGTAAGTTAACAATGTAACAACTTATAGTTAACAAAAAGTCTGGTCGCAAGTAATATCAAAGAGTAATAAGTATCATATTTGTTGACTCCATCTTCACGTGAGCTACTAGTTTTCACTAAACACTTGTGTATTTATATTTATAGTTTGCCTATAGAAGCACTTATTTATATTTGTTGAGGATGGCCGTTTCAGGAGATGTGGCCCATTGTCAACTCAGACCGTAACTGATCTCAAGGTTTTCGTAGGTTAGGGTGGGGGTGGGATATTATGGTGGTGTGGGTGTATTTTGTGAGTATTAGGAGTTATGATGTCAAAAAGTTCGTGTGATTTGTAATGTAATTGTGTGTTGAGTATGTGTGTAGGGTGTAGTTTGAAGTGCCTGTATATTTCGTATTGTTCGGTTGTGTAGCATTGGTCATTTCTGTGTTGTTTATCAAGAATTTGTAGGTTAGATGTTATGTCTATGTAGTCATGTTTTGTGGAGTTGAGATGTGATCGGTGAAAGAAGGGATTTTAAACAGCTTGACCATCTTAAATTGTTGCGTCTTTAAATTACTATGTGCTATTTCCTTTAACGCGTTTCACCTATTCATTTTCCCTTCTTTAAATAACTATATAATTACAACGTAAACTTATTTAAATGGATCGAGAAATGCTTTATCTTTTAAATAATCTTACAATATCAATTTATAACTATGTTTAGCATATTAGTTTTCGTAAATCGAATATATTTTGATAAGTCTTGATTTTACCAGTTTAGATGGATGACGAAATTTGTTTATAGCAGACAATGTGGAGTTAATAATGCTGAAGATCCTTCCTACAAAGTTTTCAGCTGAAGCATTGAACTAATCTATTAACAAAGATTATATATTATGTAAAGTTAACATAAAATATAAATCCTTTTAATATATAATTAATGGAACAAAATTAATATGGCAAACATAAAGACAATAAGTAGAATAATATAGACGAATGTATGAAACAAGAAAAGCATAACTTTTAAATGTGATTATTTACGAAGGTAAAAATATTTCTCTACTCTCTAAATACAGAACATATGAAGACAAACCTATTGGGGAATATTGTAAATGAATTAGATACCATAGCATAAGAAAGGCGTTGAATAACATATTTGAAACGTAACAATTAGTTTTAAACTATAATTAAAAAGTACTTAACCGGTAGATCATTCTATACACGCTTCGAAGAACACATTGCCCAAATAAAACAAACAAACCCAAAATCTAGCTACGCAAAACTACTTAAAAACACCCAACACACACACGGACATACATACTAATTTAAATGTTTTTTACACATAAAACAAATTATATACTAACAACTTTAGACAAATACGAGATATACAAACACTACGCAACAGGTAAAAAAACATATTACAGGTGATCATATATTTTGAAGCCAACGGCCTTTTCCATTACATGACATACAACCAAAATACCCCACCTCTACCACAGTCATAAATTCATCCCGTTACAGGCTTTGTACCTAACACGATGCCGCCAGTAGAGGGTTAGCTTCGTAAAAAGGGACGAATGTTTGGTTAAATAACGCTGGATCTACTTTATTGTTATAATTATTTATTGAAATATACTCGTTATAATTTTTATTTATTTTATAACTTTATTTATCATATTTATTTTCCTAAAAGTAACTACAAATGCTTCGAAATATATGAAACCTTTTTATTTACCGTAGATTACAAATAATAATTATATTAAGAACGTTCTTTTAGATATTCGCTCAGGTGGAATGTGTTTTGTATCATTCAGATAGTGAAAATGATTTTATACAATAAAGGAGAAACGCGTTGACGGAAATTAACTCCGACCAGAGTTATAGGCTTTTTATTGCCAGCTGTTTAGGAGACAAGCCCCGCTTGATTGTGTCACAGAGCTTCATGTTGTAAGATGGAAAATATTTATCTAATCTTGTTTAGTTTTTATAACCAGTGTTAAAATTTATCAACTCCATCTTATGTGAAATAATAAAGAGATTCTGTCGCGTTTAGATCACGAAAACTCATTTGCACAAGTGACAGTCTGGCGTTAAGAGAAAGTCGTCGCTGCCTTTATTTTAATAAAAAAAGTAACGGTAAAATATTATTTTTTTACTTCGAGACATTTCCCTAATAGTCGTACTTGGGAATTTCTAGAGATTAAATTGAAACTTAAATAAAATGAATTTAATAAAGTAAATTAAAATGGAAAAGTTTTTTTTTAAATTTTTTTATTTTATTTTTTTATGTTTTAATTTAGCAATTTGATCGTATTTTTGATCGAGTTGGCCTATAATTAAATTTAAAAAAAAATTAATAAGTGTGCTGTGGGGTTTACCATTGTAATCTAGCAAACCATTGGGGAGCGTTATTACTGGATTATTTACAGTAATATTAATATTATTTACAAATAAATATCTTTAGATGAAACATATGTCAGGATTAATATTATTTAACATTAAATATCCTTAAATGTTAAGATTATTATTATTTCGTGCTACGTATCCTCAGATGTCGATATGTAGAAGTTAATAATATATAACAATATGTAATCTCGTAATTATTAAACAATAAGTATCTTCAGATGTACGATATTTAAGGATAAATAATATTAAACAATAAGTATCTTCAGATGTACGATATTTAAGGATAAATAATATTTAACAATAAGTAATGATGTAATTATTAAACAATAAGTATCTTCCGATGTACGATATTTAAGGACAAATAATATTTAACAATAAGTATTTTACAGAAGTCGATACGTAAGGGTTAATATTATATAACAATAAGTATTCTCGTAATTATTAAACAATAAGTATATTCCGATGTACGATATTTAAGGACAAATAATATTTAACAATAAGTATTTTCAGAAGTCGATACGTAAGGGTTAATATTATATAACAATAAGTATTCTCGTAATTATTAAACAATAACTATCTTCACATGCACGATATTTAAGGATAAATTATATTTAACAATGAGTATTTTCTGATGTACAATATTGAGGATAAATAATATTGAACAATAAGTATCTTCAGATGTAAGATATTTAAGGATAAATAATATTAAACAATAAGTATCTTCAGATGTACGATATTTAACGATAAATAATATTTAACAATGAGTATTTTCTGATGTACAATATTGAGGATAAATAATATTGAACAATAAGTATCTTCAGATGTACGATATTTAACGATAAATTATATTTACCAATATTGTCGTAATTATCAAACAATAGGTATCTTCAGATATAAGATATTCGAGGATAAATAATATTTAACAATAAGTATCTCGGATTAAACAGGACTTTTTCTATACTTTACCAGATTTGTTTTACAAAAACAACCAATTTTACTACATTTTCTTTCCTCTTATTTATTCCATACATCGTATCATTATTATTACTTTATTTCATAATTAATTGAAAATATTGTTCTTATCAAATTAAAATTATTTCTCTTCGTATCTGTTTTATTTCACTTAGCAAAGAGTCTTGTAGAGTAACAGGAATAGCTATAAAACGGGGGTTAGCTAGAAAACGCTTTATAATCGATATATTTTACTTTGTGTAGTTATGTGTTGCTACCATACTCGAAGAAAAATGATTCTATAAGCTACAATCATTCTCATTTCATTATATTAAAAATATTTAAAAAATCATAAATTTAGCCATGAACTTGGCCAGCACGTTCAATGTTCGCCGACAGCGAGTGTCCCCTGTGAATGTGCCCTGATAGGATCGCTGCCAAATTTTAAACTTCCCACGAGATGAATCGTACTTGTCCGATTCATATTATATAAGCAAGATGTTGCTTTACTAACGCCAGTTTGTTCATAAAATCCACTGTAAAATTGATTTATTTAAAACATGCTACTAAAACATTTCCTCAGAATAAAAGGTTATTGAAAATATTGAAGTCACCTTCTGTTGGCGAAATTAGAAATAATTTCGTAGTGGCACGAGTTGACCGAGAAGGATCTACTTAGCCTTGTGTGGACGCTTTAGGTTATTGCTAAGAAAAAAGTTTTTAGTTATAATCTACTCGCATTAAAATGAAAGAGCTTCAGGCAAGAGATTCCATAGTGGCGCGGATTGAACGCCTTTCCAGTTTAAGTGTTATGACTATTTTACCATAATAAACAATGAAGAAATTTTATCGGTGGAAGAATGTTTTTTTAGGAGGTATTGTTATAAAGAATGTAATTGCTGCAGATCTTTACTGGTGAGCTCTTGCTTTTTCAAAACTGAAAATGGCGTTTTTATAAATAAAGAACTCGTATAAAAGTATGTTCGAAAATAAATACTTTTGAATACATCCGAAACAGTTTTTCAAACATTTTTAGGTATTATGTACAGTTTTAATTTATAAAAGTTAAAAAAATGTCCAATCCGCCAACAATCATGTATTAGAGGAAACAAAAGTACTTTACCTATTTTAGTGCATAAGTGTCCATCGCGGCGGATTCCAGTTCATACACAACGTTTTCTCAGTTTACCATCCAGTGGGACATCATAACTTTTGTTTAATATCTCGTCTGCGATTAGTATAATCTGAAGCTATACAATTTGCTATTTCAAGGTTAAATAAATACTTTGATCTCGGCACAGCTTACTTTAATCCACATCGTTTTGCAGCCGATTTGTGTCACATATAATGCCACTTTTTTATCAATATATTTCGTAAATTGTTACTCTCTTTTAACCGATTTTGTTTATTTTATATTATTGCCTGTTTGCTAGACGATAAAATGTTTTAAAATATAGTTTGGTCTTCGTTTTTGTTATTTTAAATTTCGTGTTTTCTATATTTTCGGTTTGACATTTTTGTGCGGTTTCCAAGCACGTTTACTGCTGCTAAGATAATGTCATCACTAAAACCATGAGGTTTGGAGTCACTGGGTAGAGGGAGTAGTAATTGCCTGTTATTATTTTGTTTCCGTACAGACAGAATAATTAATAAAAGGATGAAAATAGGTTTAACGTTTGAGGATATTCTTGACGTAAATAACATGTAAAGGTTTTTAATGAAAAATAAAATAAATAGTGTTTTGTTATCGTGTAAGGGCCATATTTTGTAAAGAGGCTCATTTGTTTAGGCCCAGCAGACGCTATATAGTACACTCACACATCCATAAACAATCATTACTGAATGATTTTTGTTCAACGAAGTATATTATCATAATATTAGTTTGTATTAACTGTTAGTACTTGTGAATATATGGTACTTATTTTCTTGTCTCCCGTTAATATCTTTTTAAGTAAATATAAATGAGTTATTCATAATTTTTAAACTTTTTGAATATATGGTACTTATTTTCTTGTCTCCCGTTAATATCTTTTTAAGTAAATATAAATGAGTTATTCATAATTTTTAAACTTTTTGAATATATGGTACTTATTTTCTTGTCTCCCGTTAATATCTTTTTAAGTAAATATAAATGAGTTATTCATAATTTTTAAACTTTTTGAATATATGGTACTTATTTTCTTGTCTCCCGTTAATATCTTTTTAAGTAAATATAAATGAGTTATTCATAATTTTTAAACTTTTTGAATATATGGTACTTATTTTCTTGTCCCCCTTTAATAACTTTTTAAGTAAATATAAATGAGTTATTCATAATTTTTAAACTTTTTGAATATATGGTACTTATTTTCTTGTCTCCCGTTAATATCTTTTTAAGTAAATATAAATGAGTTATTCATAATTTTTAAACTTTTTGAATATATGGTACTTATTTTCTTGTCTCCCGTTAATATCTTTTTAAGTAAATATAAATGAGTTATTCATAATTTTTAAACTTTTTGAATATATGGTACTTATTTTCTTGTCTCCCGTTAATATCTTTTTAAGTAAATATAAATGAGTTATTCATAATTTTTAAACTTTTTGAATATATGGTACTTATTTTCTTGTCCCCCTTTAATAACTTTTTAAGTAAATATAAATGAGTTAATCATAATTTTTAAACTTTTTGAATATATGGTACTTATTTTCTTGTCTCCCGTTAATATCTTTTTAAGTAAATATAAATGAGTTATTCATAATTTTTAAACTTTTTGAATATATGGTACTTATTTTCTTATCTCCCGTTAATATCTTTTTAAGTAAATATAAATGATATATTCATAGTTTTTAAACTCTTTTAATATATTTAATTAAATAAAAATCTTTAAAAAGTTTTTAAATGCGTGCACTAACGTTAAAGTGACTTTTCTCAAAAAGCAATTACGAGATTAAGGTCTATATAGTAAGCAAATCCAGAATTCTGTGAATGACCTTTGAAGTTAGTTTAATCGGAACTGAAGCATGCCAAGTCGTCCATTTCAACAGTTACTCATTAAGGTTAAGTCGTCCATCGCAACTGCTTCTCATTAGGCTCCAAGCAATCTAAATCAAGTCTCGGTTTTCTATGCAGAATTAATAAGAGAAATAGGATTTGCAGTCGCAACATTATATATTCTTTTATTTATTTTAAATGACTGGATTTTTAGCATTTGTTATTTGCAATATTTCTTTGATTTTTAAGTACTGTAGATATCGATCCTTTGATTGTTAACATAACAGAGAGTGTAAAGATGTGCTATGAAAACCTATAATTTCAGTGAAAATTAGGAGGTGAAAAGAGAATTTTTTACGAATGGTTCCTTATAGTTTGGAATTGTTGGGTGTTAAATCTACAGGTTTTTTTAATGAGCACTTACACATAAATTTACTTGGCAAATAAACACAATTAAGGGAATTTTTCAGAAGGAGCGTTTCGCACTCAGGGAATTGTTCAATGCTGCAAATCACAATCAGGACCCCCAGCAGTCTGCATCAAATACAATAAAATCCGCATTATACGAATGTACGTAACACAGATATACGGATTTGATGGGAAACCAACATACGGTACATTATTACATTACAACTGTATAGAGAGGATTTATTCTCTTAAAATAATTTTCGATCTTACTTTGTTTGAATTTTTTAAAGAATAATTTAAAATTATTGTTTTCAATTGATTATTTTTTGATAGCGTCTTGTAAAATTTCGGCCATGCTGATGATGTAACATCTCACATTTGCCAATGCACTAAATATTGCAGCAGGCGCTAATGGCATCAGTTGCTCTTCTTCTTTTTCATTATCATCACCATCCTCACTCTCATCATTTGTAGTGGAAGTTATTGAAGCTACGTCTTTCACAAGTTCCTGTACTGTTCTTACCTCATAAATCGCGGTATAGTCTTCGACAGATACGTAGTCGGGAAAGTTATCAAAGATGACTTCCTTAACTTTGTTGTCAGTACGCTCCAAGGCCAGTTCACACTGACACCATTTGAGACCCGCTTTAATGAAACAGTTTTTAATAACCTTAGAACGGACTTCATTCCATGCCGTAAAAACGTAATCAACAGCATCCAATATGTTTACAGGATGTTACTGATTAACCTGTTCTATTGCACATAAGTATCGGCAAGTATAACTTACGGTAACGCAGCTTTACAGCTATTACTAACCCTTATTCAATGAGTTGAAGCTTGCTTGTGCCGTTCGGGGGTATAAAAAGAGTTTTCAGATGTTGGACAGTTATGAATAAGTAGAAGATACTTTCGATTCTTTCTTTGAACAATCGTTTTGAGCTAGCTATTTTACACTTAAAATGAATTATTTTCCTGACATCCTTGCACGACGCTGTGTAGCGTAATTGCATGGAAACAAGCGAATGTTGTTGAAACATCGTGGTTACTTAGATTCTGCCACGTCCAACAATTTAACCCTTTCCGCGCGTATTACGTGATTTCTCGTAAGGCTGAAATCTCCGCTAGCGCGTATCACGAGAAATCACATATTTACAATATTTTGTTTATGGAAGTCCTAGTTGTTTGTTTAAAGTCCATTATAATGCGTGACAATGTTTGTTTGGTGTAAATAAACTCCTCTGCTACATTTATTGTTCCCGGCCACGTGCAACCGATCCACATTCTGTTGTTTTAGCCACCAGGCGCCATTGCGTGGTCTATGCATGCGCGTATGACGGGTATTCTCGGCAGGACGCAGCGTCTGCCAATTGTTGTATTTTGTGTGGGCATTGGGATTGCTATAGTTGTTTACTGTTTACGTGAGTGACCTTTGTTTGTACTGTAAGAATAATTTATTGTTAATGATTTGGTGAATACTAATTTTATTTTAAATGGGTTTATTGATATCTTGAATTACCGTGTAAAAATATAAAAATAACTAGTTTATAATTTTTTTTTTTGTTCAAATACATCTGTAGGAACTCAGAATTAAATAGAACTTTGAACATTTCGCAAACAAGTTTTTTTTATCTAATAGCACGCAATCTGTTACTTGCCCTTTATATGTCCCGCGTGCTAAGTTAATGGACCACATGTATTTGCGAGCACTACTACTGATAGTCCCTCTTTACTTCGTTTTCCATCGTGGCATTTGAGATATTTATAAACAAGCGACTTATATGGCATAGATTTGAAAAAGTCCAAACTCATCAGCATTAAAACATCACACAGGGAGAAATCGTTCAGCAGCTGTGGTAGCACTGTTTCTTCCACGATGCAACATCTCCCTCATTTACTCTGCTTCTCCACAGATTTGACGATATACAAGACCATATCTTGTTTCGAATCGGTCAATCCATCCATTGGACCTAGTAAAATTATAAATTTGAAGTTCTTTCGAGATATCTCTTGCTCTTTCGGTTAGCAACTCCTGTTGTAGGAAGCCGTAAGCTATGAACGTGATGAAAGCATTGTAACAAAACTTTTCAATTCCTTCATACTTCCCAGTCTTTATTTTCTTTCTTTTCGTTTCACCTTTGTGTTTCCTTCTAACTCCTTTCTCTTCTTAAAATTTGTTCTTAATTTAAAACTCAGAGTGTTTTGATAGGCATCGATTTTCGTTTGATTTTTGATATGTGAATTTTCATCGTAACACTTCAAAATTTCCAATTTATTATCAACTGATAACACATTTCTTTTTATCCCGTTCATTTCGTAAGACAAGAAAACCATCATTCTTTACATGATACAACTGCACACTGTAATAATAAATGATCCTATGGCACAACTGTTTCGTACTTATTGTACACAATCTCCAATGTGACTGACAAGAATCTACTGACGGCGTTTTCTATGACGTTAGTGTTAGAGAATATAGGAAACGTGGAGAAGTGTTAAAAGGAGGGAGGAGAAAATGCGTTCATGGTAGAATGTCTACTGAGGTTGTACACGTACAGTCAACAAATCAAGGCATTTTGATTTAAACAAACAAATACGTATTGATGTCATCCTATGCCGTGTAAACACGTGGCTGTGTACCATCCTGCTGAACCCTTTAGACAGACTGTTGGTAAGCTCTATTCGTTGTACAGTTTAATTCCGACCGGTAATAAACGTATTTTTCATATCCATTGATGTGTTTACGGTACCGTAACGGCTGAACTAGATAAAACTACAGTAATGTTCTTTTATTTGTAATTTATTGCTACGGGGTAAAATTTCCGATGGTAGTCGAGCAAATAGTTTTGTCAAAAAAAGCGTATTGAGCCATATTAAAAGCGTATCATCCGTGAAAATTAGTATGTATTTCATGCTAAGTTTTAGGGTCTGAGAAAAAATCGTAATAAACGGGAAATCGTCTTAAACGGGAGCGAATTACTGTGATCTTACAGGAGTTAATGTTAATATTGGTAAAACACTGCAGGCTAGGCAGGGGTTAGGCACATATGGTTCAATAGATAACCTCTGATACTCTGCGTGAAAATATTCGGTTTCCCGAACGCCATTATAAAGAGGAGGTTGCAATATTTGATCCAGTGGTACGCACCTATACCCACTGATTGTCCTCAAAACGCAGTGTGTTTACAGTGGAACTCTTATACTATTCTTGTGTATTTACAGTGGAACCCTTGTACTATTCTTGTGTATTTACAGTGGAACCCTTATACTATTCTTGTGTATTTACAGTGGAACCCTTGTACTATTCTTGTGTATTTACAGTGGAACCCTTGTACTATTCTTGTGTATTTACAGTGGAACCCTTGTACTATTCTTGTGTATATACAGTGGAACCCTTGTACTATTCTTGTGTATATACAGTGGAACCGTTGTACTATTCTTGTGTATTTACAGTGGAACCCTTGTACTATTCTTGTGTATTTACAGTGGAACCCTTGTACTATTCTTGTGTATTTACAGTGGAACCCTTGTACTATTCTTGTGTATTTACAGTGGAACCCTTGTACTATTCTTGTGTATTTACAGTGGAACCCTTGTACTATTCTTGTGTATTTACAGTGGAACCCTTGTACTATTCTTGTGTATTTACAGTGGAACCCTTATACTATTCTTGAATCATTGACAATGTTTAATATAGATCTTGCCTAGATCTAAACATTACCTCGTGTGTTCCGATTCTAAAATTACCCTTCATGCTCCTCAGAATGTGTTCTCTGTGAAGGCTTTAGTCAGACAGAATGTGTGTACAATACGCAAACTACAGTTAGGGGTGTTTTGGTAATTTTTGTTAGTGTCCTGTAAGTTCTCGCAGCAATGGCCAAATGCAATCGTGTCTGCTAAGAAATATCAGTCGCTAGTACTTTTCCAATGTAAATTAAAATTATTTCTATGAGTTCAATGCAGTATAAAAATTAGTTTTAAATTGCCTAAACAATGAACTATTGGTTATTTATACAAAGAAGACTAAAATTGAAAAAAGTCAATATTGTTCTGAAGAAATAAAGTAATGAATTGAGTACAAGTAGATGCAAGTTGTTGTAATAATTTAGGCGACTATAAACCAGTTAAAAGTTTTGCTTTAAATTATAAGTATCAGTGAGGAAGTATTATAATAGGAAGATGAAAATGTATTTGTTGGAAAACGTTTATTTATGGATTAAGTGAAGTGGTAAGTGAAGACCTAGTGAAGAAGGATGAAGGAAGATCTATTCGGAAGTGTAACAAGTGTTAATATTACACATATGTTTATTAAAAATATTCATTCCGATGAAGAATAAAAACAAATGGAATAATTTTTAAATTAATTTTCAGAAACATTGAGCTCATTGAATGAGAGTTGAAGTGTAACCTGTAAAATATTTGGTATAAATTTAGCGTGTTACATAAACATTTATTTGTTCTAGATCTGTATTCATCTTGATTAGAAGTGGTTTGATAATTTGTAGAAGATATAAATTCATTTTAGTTTAAACTAATATTATCGAAAGATTTGAAATTTACCTTATTTTAAAAGAATATTGTTCAATTAAATTAATTTTTAAAAATTGAAACGTGACATTCAATGTAACTTATCTTTCTTTAGAAAGAATTAGACAGACAGCGAGTATGCCTAAGTCAAATCGTAAGATACAATTAGCAATCTGAACAATTGGCCTGGTTAGTCTTACTAAAGTATAAATAATAATTTGTATATGAATAGAGGTTTTGTTTAAGTTACCTAAACACATTACAAATCACCACGGGGTTATAGAAGGTACATAAGAAAAGAAAGGTAAAATCGATCTCTGAAACAGATGAAAAGTCAAAGAAAGTATTTTTCTGAAAAAAAACCTTCCTTTTGACTATAGAATGCGTTAAAGGAGCGTTCCCAGGAAGGAAGTGATAAATCAGGTGAAAGTGAAATTAAGATAAATGGTGGATATCCGGATTAAAGTGGGCAGCGTGAAGAAGGTTTTTGTGTGGAGTTTTGCTTTTTAGTTGCAATGTAAAAGATATATAAAGGTCGTCCTGGATTTTAGTTCGTTTAATCACAAACAAATATTTACAAATAGACACTTCATGTTTGCCTAAAAATCGACGAATTTATAGAAATACAGGTAATTTTGTCTATCTCATAACTGACATACGGGTGTAAATACATATATAATAGCTGTTTTAATACTACACACAATAAGGACATATTTAATCAACGGTTCGGTGTTACTAGGGTCATCAGAAAACATTTCATAATTAACTAAAGTATTACGCGCAAATAATCATGAGTTATAATTGCCAAATATTGATTTCATGTCATGATGGTGCTACCATCTGATTTGCTATCATACTTTTAATTAATTAAATAATATATTTGGATGATGATGCTGGTAAAATCGATGTCGAAAACTTCAAAAGGGTAAAATTAATCAGTTCTTTAGTATTCTTTATATTAATAAAATATTAAAACGTATACCAAATAAAAATTATTATTTAAAATTCAGTCTCTCTCTTTCTCTGTATATATATATATATATATATATATATATATATATATATGATGAATAGTTACTATCTGGAGTACATCCGTTCATTCTGCAGTCCATAAATTCGCAGTTCCGACGTTTCGCTAGAATCTCATCCAGCATTGACGAGGTGAACTGTTGTTGGGTTCACCTCGTCAATGCTGGATGAGATTCTAGCGAAACGTCGGAATTGCGAATTTATGGACTGCAGAAATAACGGATGTACTCCAGATCGTAACTATTCATCATACTTTTCCATCCGTGAAGGAATTCGTATAAGCATATATATATATATATATATATATATATATATATATATATATATTAACACATACACACACGCCCGCGCGCGCGCACGTTATTTCTCGGATAAAATGGACGTAACAAATACGGAAGGTTAGAAGACGTCGACACCTATCAGTCCCTTCTTATCTCAATAACTGATTGCGTTTCTCTATTTTTAAGGTACTATATTATTGTATGAATTTATTGATTCAATTGGGGAACGCGATTTCTTCAGAAAACTACGTAATGTCTCTGGCGTTAGGAAATCCACGAAGGATCTTTAACTAGAGGTAATACCTTCATGTAGTGCCCAATTAAACGTCATCAAACGTTTATTATGGACATTTTCCATTAATTTTGATTATGTTGAGGGATAGGTTTTAAGGATTTCAAATTATTATTTAATCGTTAAAAATGAAATTGTTGAGAATAATAAGGAGAAAAAGTGGAGTTATTGTTCATATGTGTAAAGCAGAAAGTGCAGGACGTGCCAAAAGTAAAATATGTGGTGTTGTTATGTAAGGTAAAGCTCGGTAAACCTTTGTAGTTTTAATGTAACTAGCCAGGGCAACGGTTACCGCCTGTGAAGGATAGGAAAGGATTGTAAATATAACTAGGATTAAGGTATAACTAGGATTTCTTGCGTTGTATCCTTCTTGCGTAGGATCGTATATGGCATTATTTATGCAGCATTGTTAAAACCCTGGTGGAAGTAAGTTACCTTCCCAATACTCAGACCTTGCTAAACCGATAGGTTGCAAAATATACAAAATATTTTCCAACTTCTAAACTGTATCGAAGTATTATTGTTTAGTATAGTGTAAGAGATACAAGGCGGTCAGGGACAGAGTGGGTTTTTCTGCAATTCTCTAATGTTGATAATAAGTGAGGATTGGCAAAATACATTGGAATAATACATAAGGTTCACTTCGGCAATTGGACCACTCTGGTGGTATAGTTGTCGCGCCTCTTGTTTCTGCTCTTTGATCAATCTCTTAAGAAATGATTGTTGACGCTCTCTGACTTAAATAACCTATGCATCGAAATCACCCTACTTATAGCTGGCAGTTGGCTTTTAGGTAGAAATTGTGTATTCGTAGTCTAGAAAACATCAGGCACTGTAGTCATCCCTCTCGCGGCAATAAATTGCGGCCTACCTGTCCCAACCCTTAGCCAACCCCTTTAGCTCGTTTTCTTGAACTCCCTATTTACATTTGTTCTTATTTTTAATATACATTAAAAAGTATTAATAGAAAAATAATAATAAGTCAACCCTTTGAGTCAGCGAAAGTCAAAGTGTCGATGTTTTTGAAAATGATCTACGTGCACCTCAATAAGCCAAATCCCGCAGCCCCAAGTGCCAGTTTATAAAATGTTACCTATATTAGCATGTGTCTATTAGAATGAAGCGTACAACGCGCTAATGATAGGCCTACATTAATTAAGAAAAATGTATTTGTAAACACTTTATTTTTTTCTTGGATGACTACTATGAGTTTTTGTATGAATAAACTATAATGAATCTTACTATATTACTTGCAAGAATTACTCTGCTCGATGGATAGATAACGGCAGATAATGGCAGATAATGGCAGATAACGGCAGATAACGGCAGATAATGGCAGATAATGGCAGATAATGGCAGATAACGGCAGATAACGGCAGATAACGGCAGATAATGGCAGATAATGGCAGATAATGGCAGATAACGGCAGATAACGGCAGATAACGGCAGATAATGGCAGATAATGGCAGATAACGGCAGATAACGGCAGATAACGGCAGATAACGGCAGATAATGGCAGATAACGGCAGATAACGGCAGATAATGGCAGATAATGGCAGATAACTGCAGATAACGGCAGATAACGGCAGATAATGGTCCAATGACAAAGTATATAACTATAAGAGCATATGATACTGGGCGTTTTATACTTTAACCTTTTAAAAAGAATAATAGAGCACAAGAAATAAATAAAAATGTATTCATTTTTCTTACGCGTCTTTAAATAAAGTAGACGTTCTTTCCTGAATGGCTGTTAATAAACGGCAAAGAATCTCATTTCCGAGAAACACGGTTTTAGATTACATTTTCGAAAGAATCAAATATTTTTCAAAGTATTCACAAACACAGTTGTAAAGGATATTTATGAATTGGCATAATAATGAAGTACAGAATTGAAATTTTGTCGAAAGTCCGTTTATTCTGTTATCGTTATATAAATAATGATGTTGCATACTACCACTACTCATCACGCATTTTAGTGTTTCAAGTTACTATCTGGATGATGGAAAATACAATTTTTCTCAAATTAGAAACCCGCTAATTCGTCGCTTGCTAGTTAGACTTTTAAATTGTCATCTCATGGTAAAGCAATACATTTGAGGTTTTACTTCCAGAAGCTACTATGTTCTTATGACTGTTTGCATGTCTAATATTTAAATTAACATTTATAAGTATAGAATAAAAGCATTATAATTACAACGAGAAAGTAACATGACTCAGTAAAGAGAATAAATTTGTCCTCAAGTCTTGTACTTAAGTCCTCAAGTGCAGACTGTATTAACAGTTCTCTACTGTTTGTGCGCCAAAATTTACCTGGTTATTTTATCCATAAAAATTTTTAGTAAATGCAGCATTTCAGTAAAGTTGTTTATAAAAAGCATAGGAATAAACTGCTACTGACCTCTCAAGCTATATCTCCTCTACCTGGAAGTGAAATGTGTCAGGGTTTATTATAATGGAAACCGAAAGCTCAAATGTAGATAATTTTATATAAAGTACTAAACACTATAGTGAACAATATCAAGAGCACAGTGGTACAATATATTACAATATCAAGAGCACAGTGGTACAATATATTACAATATCAAGAGCACAGTGATACAATATATTACAATATCAAGAGCACAGTGGTACAATATATTACAATACCAAGAGCACAGTGGTAGAATATATTACAATATCAAGAGCACAGTGGTACAATATATTACAATACCAAGAGCACAGTGGTACAATATATTACAATACCAAGAGCACAGTGGTACAATATATTACAATATAAACATTGGAAAGAACCCCAATACCACAAAAATAATAAAAAGTAAAAAATAAAACACGATGCTTAAGATTCAATCCTTATGTACATTTCGATGACAATGTCATCATTATCAGAGGGTCTTATTACAAAATTACAATCTTGCAAACAGGAAGTTACAAACTAGAGTGATCAACACTATAGCTTTTATAATTATAATTACGGAAGTCTGTATTTATTAGGCTTAAACAGCCTGCCATTTAAAACGACCTCTTAGGGAGGGCAGGATAAAAATGAGAGAGTTGATACATTGTTATACAAAAAATATATATTTAATAAATTATGAGATACAAATAAAGTCTTGGAAAAATTTACTCCTTCCTGTGGATGCCTAGGGTAGAACTGTAGTTAGAAAATCAATTTTGCATCGTCGAAGTTGCGAAAGTAATGCGTCAAGGCCAAGTAGAGGAATAATCTCTTTGTAGAACATAAATTATTAAAATGGTTATCAGTTAGAAGACACAGTAGGGTGTATGGAACAGTATAAAAAGTTCAAGAACTGTTGAGTGAAAGCTAAGTAAGTGAGAGTTTATATACTTCTTATTGTATGTACTCTTATGTACATTTTCGTTACAAAGCAAACATTTGAGGCAGCAAAAATAGTCGATTTTTATGGTTGATTTGAAATGATTGTGTATAGAGGATGTTTGTGTGTTGTTATTTAACACGGTATTACTTTAAAGTAATATATAATTTGTAATAAAGTTATATTGTATACAGAAATTATAATATACTTCGAGGACGAAAAAGGCGCATTAGGAAATTAAACCCCCAGAAGAATGATAGGTTCCACTTGGTTTTTAATGGTTGAAATATTTTAATTCCGCCAAGTTTGTAATAAGCAATCTCATACTTCCGCAAGGGAATTAAAATAAGTAAAGGTCAAAATAGTTTTGCTTAAAATCAGTTGACAAAAGACAGAGAGCTGTTAACAAACATATAAATAAGGTAACAAATTACTAATAAAACATTATTTGACATATATTTTTTTACATTGAAAATATTAGAAAGAACCTCAATACCACAAAAATAATAAAAAATAACAAATCACTCTAGTTTGTAACATCTTGTTTGCTAGATTGTAATTTTATAATAGACCCTCTGATGATGATGACATGGTCATCGAAATGTACATAAGGGTTTAATCTTAAGTAACTTGTTTGTTATTTTTGATTATTTTTGTGGTATTGGGGTTCTTTCCAATGTTTATATTGTAATATATTATACCATTGTGCTCTTGGTATTGTATATATATATATATTCTTTTATATATATATATTATATTATTATTATTATATAGAATATTATTATTATTTCTATATTTATTATTATATATTAATAATTATTATTAATATATTATTATATAGCAGAATTATTATTATATTTATATTTCGGGAAAGCTAGTAGGTATCAGTCTTCACCGTAGTTAAGCGAAGGCCTACTTCGAAAAGAAACACCTGCCAAAACGATTTCTTTCATTTCCTATATATTGTGTGTATATATATATATATATATATATATATATATATATATATATATATCGCAATATGTATCCTTGTGTATTAATAAAGAACTAAGTAAAAATACAAATACAAGAATTATAATTGAATTTACAATTCAAAGCTTTTCGTTGGCTAACAGTACCAACATCATCAGGAATATTCAATGATGATGTTCCTACAACATCATAATATTCCTGATGATGTTGGTACTGTTAGCCAACGAAAAGCTTTGAATTGTAAATTCAATTATAATTCTTGTATTTGTATTTTGACTTAGTTATATATATATATATATATATATATAAGTATTGTATATATATATATATATATATATATATATATATATATATATATATATATATATATATATATAAGTATTATATATATAGTATTGTAATTCCTGAGGATGTTGGTAATGTCAACCAACGAAAAGCTTTGAATGTATTATTTCAATAAATTATTCCTGTAATTAGTGTATATTATTTAATCTTAAAAATAATTCGAACAGGAAAACAAATTTGACATTATATATATATATATATATATATATATATATATATATATATATATATATATATATATACATACTTTCTTTTAGCCCTACCTAATTATATGTATACTTCCCCTTTTCTTACAAGAGGGTGCAACTGAAAGACACTCTTTACGTCACCGATAGAGAATAGGTTCACTTCAGATGCTTAACCCTGCACCCGTGGTTCCCAACATCCTCTACTGTGGGGGATGTCCCTACGTTAATCCTACCAATATTTTTAATCCTTTCCGGTCATTCGGAGCCGGCAGTCAATCTGTCCAACCTTTTTAAAAATACAACAAAATTACACTTAGGACCTTGGCGGATATTAAACACTACGCATAGATATTATAAGATTCGTAAAACTAATGCGTAAGGTCGTGTACAGTCAGAGTCTCAACTGTCTAGTTCGTCCCACTAAAGTCTAGACGGAGGCACGTACCTGGATCACGTACTAAAGAAATGAACTTTGCTCCATTTTACGTGCGTGTTTGCACTGCGGCTTTAAACTTCATTTTCAGTGTTGCCCGAAACGGGTAAAAAGTACTGTTTAAAATAAAATTCTGCAAATCGTGACGGCTTTTTAATTTGTTTTATTTTACGGCGACATTTGAATGTAATGATATGCTTTATAATGCTCAAACTAAAATGTACCTGGAAGGGATCATTTATAATTATTTGTTTAAATTAATAGGGATGAATTCGTGTAGAATCCAAGTGCCCACCAGAGTTTTTTTATCTAATAGACAAGATAAACCATAACCCTTCAATTAGTTCCAGAATTGCACATGGAACCATAGTTACCATTTGATCTGTAAAATAGATTCTTTAGTTTTTCTTTGTCTATATATAGACAACTGTTTTATCTACTCGACAGAATGTGATATATTAAGAGCCAACCTTAAAATCTTCTAAAAGGGTGCAGACCAGCCCTATTAAGTGGGATTTGTAGTCCTTAGCGATGACACAGTAAACACCACAGCAAAAACAACTACTCGCAACAATAACACAATCAATACAATCAAATTCATAACACGTAATTGAATTCAACACACAGGCTTAGTCTAACACATATTATTAGCTATAGTTTAGACGACGTGACGGGTAATGGGACTTAAAAATTGTTCTCATTTGCTTAAAACTAATTATATAGTAACCTATGTTAGAATGCAGACTAAGACTAATTGTTTGACCTCAGGTATGGGGGACTGCGAAAGAGGGAGGTTACGGGGGTGTGGGAAGTCGTGATCCTTGTGAATATTCTCGTACACAACTTTACACGAGATTTTAAGGATAGTTTACTCCGAAGTGAAACTAGGAGAAGAGGACGGAGAAGAGCAACTAGATGTAACTGCAATGACCTATTTAACCCTTACGCATTAGTATCAGAACAATAGATGTAAATACTTGCGGCTTGTGAGACTAATTCTTGAGGTGTTGGTTCTGATACACACCGCCGTAAGAGGACTAAATAGCTAAGTTATTGTTCTTCAAAATAGAATTTATAATGTCTCCCCTTAAAAGAAATTTAGATAAATAACCCTTCTTGGGCCGTAAACAGTGAGCATACTTACAATTTAATCTATATTATAAACCTAAATATTTAACTTGTGCCGCGGTCTTGTAAATGATTAAGGTTACCTCAATTGTGTTCTCTGGTCTCCTTTGGAGACGACCGATAGATCATTAGATGATCCCCAGTAGTTACCAGCTTGCACTGGTTTTAATTGCCTGGTAACGTCTCGATACTCTCTGTTCGACCTTTGCTATCCTACTCAACATAACTTGATTTTAAGTTTTAAAAAAATCCGAAAATATCAGGTTTGTGTTAATCAACTGTTTATAAACGGGGATTGCAGAGTGCTGTTCTCGCGCGGTGACATTTGAAATTAATTATTTTGTTTCGTTAAATTTTATCGGCTGTTTGGTAGTAATAAAAAAAACGTTAATTCACAAACGAACTAATTTGATCAGTACAAGAACTCAATATCGCTAAACTGCCTAATATATTATGTTGCAAATAGGTATTATATGAGAGAATCGATTGCAATATATAATATTTATTCACGCACTTAGTAGCTAATTTTACCGCACTTTCAACTCAACTGTTAAAAATACCTAATAGCCTGCTAAAAACACAGTATAAATGTTTCAATCAAGAAGCCCACTTTGCATCAGTGATTACTTATTTCATCTCCCTGCAGTCTTTCGGGTTTAAGGGTCAGTAAATCAAGATATTTCATCTTGAAATATCTTCATTTACCGACCCTTGAAATATCTTTCATTATGTTTGGTCATGAAAAACCAAACAAAGCAATCAAACATCTTCCAGCATATTGTTAAAAATATTAACCTGTTATTATTGAAAATATAAAATTAATTTAGCTGAAAACCGTTCTACCATCCTACAAAACACTATGTTTTCTACCTCTCCTATTGTCTTTTCTGTCTACCTATTTACTTTCAGACCACTTTTGCGGTATTCCTTCATCACTTTTCTAGTCATGTATTAAAAATCTTCATGATCCCGGTCTAACATATATAAACATTTAGTATATTATTATACTATAAGTAAAGTATAGTGTAGTAGTATAATAAAAACTGCACATCTGAGATATGCATGGTACACTTAATAATGTAGCTATAAACACACTTACGAAAGCTGACTCGCCAAGAATCGAATGAGATTTTTGCTAGGTGTACACAATTAGTCTAGGCTTTTGTCTTGATTGAATGCTAGAAAACAGTATTGCTATCAATAACTATGTTTTCGTGTGAGTGCGAGTGTGTGTGTGCGTGCGTGCGTGCGTGCGTGCGCACTATTAATTAGATATACTGTATATACTAGGAAGAAGTTTCTTTGCGACAGGTAATCTCTCTAATCTGATCAGGATATGCTGCCTTAGGTTTCGCATATATTTACCTATGAGATACATAAAACGGTGTTGCTTTCGTTACGAAGAAATAAAATGTACAAATCTCAAAGTACAGAAAACAAGGTATTATATTAGATTTTTATTAAAATGTGTAAATGCTTATCTCGAGCAACAAGTACATAAAATGCTCTTAACATAGTTTCCATTGCTTGATAAAATTATTGCGGCAGTTGTAAAATGTTTCTCGATCTGCTTTCTATCAGATTAGCCATTTGAGCTCATAGCTTTGTTTTCTATTCTGTTTGAACTGGCATTGTTTAACACCTGGGAATCTACTATAAGATTCAGTTCAGTTGATGCTCGACAATGAAGATACTACCATTCTTCGAAAGTTAACTCGTATAAGTACCAAGTAAGATTCTTGTTTAAGTATATATAGTGAAAGTGATAAGTGAATACTAGAAAACAGTTTTGCAAAGATATATATATATATATAAACACACACTCACACACAAATTTTGATATATACCAAAACAGTACAAACGGAAAACCTCTCATTAGAGGTTAGTCTGTAACAATGGTACGTGTGGTAGTTATTAATATATATCTAGATATAAACTAATTTACAACTATTACCAATTCTACCAAAAATAGTTTTAATTAATTTTTACAGATTATAATTTATGCATTGATTACAGTTCTATATAAATAAGTCTTTTTGAATTTTAAATAATTACATTCTTATATAGAAATAATTCCTGAATTTTATTACAATAGAAAGACAGTTTTCGTATATCAAAAATTGATACACTTTTATGAGAAATATTTTAAGTAATTTATTCTCAAAAAAACGAACTCGACAAGGATAAAAAATGCTCAAAGTATTGTAGAACAAGAAACATGAAATAAGTTTTTATCAAAAATTATGATTACTATTAATAGTGTTAAATATAAGGCGTACAGTAGCCAATTGTCCAACTGATATAAGCCTCTGAGGGATTATAAAAGAGGTACAAAACTTTCCTTTGAAGTTCGATCACAATCATAATTTTATTTCTCTTTGAGAAATGAAATGGTAATATTTTCTGTTAAAGTACGTTGTTACAACTTCAGGAAATCGACATCTTTGTTGGTCGTCAATTCTTGTATTGCTTGGGCTCAAGTGTGGAAGTCAACGAAAAAACAGACAGTAGTTCGATGAGATCCTCAATATCGCAGCCGTGCTGAATATTAAATAACAAAAGTGTAATCAGAGGTATAAATAAATTTTAATCATTTATTTTTCCTCCAGGAAATACAGTAAAACCTTTCTTATCCGGCTCTTTCATAACCGGAACCTCCCATATCCGGACGCAATATGAAAATAAAGTGAGCCTCTTTATTCCGCAAGGAGCCTTGACGTCGGGCTAGTTCTATGGCATTCCTGCTTTCCAGACATCTGATCAGCTGATCAAGTACGTCCAACAAAAGACGAAGCGGCATCCGCCGATCGTCTACTCTTTCAAAGGTGGAGGGATATTTAATTAAAGGAACGTGTTCAATAAAACAAGCAATCCACCATCTTTAACAGAAAATATTACCATTTCATTTCTCAAAGAGAAATGAAAGACCGTTATTACAACTTCAGGAATTGCTAATTCGACATCTTTGTTGGTCGTCAATTCTTGTATTGCTTGGGCTCAGCAGATTGAAACTTTATATGTTCCTATAATTTTGCTTCCTGTTTGATTAATTGCCACGTCTTCTATTATTGGGTTATTGATTGTTTGATTGAAATTAAGGGGGTTTTCGTTAATTTTTTTCTATCAAGCTGTCATGATTTGGTATATATGCAATCAGTAAATCTTTTTTTTTTATATTTCTCATTAGCGTTTGTCGGTATTTAATTCTTTATAACACTGTGCTAATTGCTTTGCTTAGGTTATCTTTATCTTTTTTCTGAAGCAAAATATTTGACGAAGGCTAGTCCTTTATGCAACTTTCATACTAGATTTACAGACTTTCCCTATTTGTTGACACGAAAAATTCCAAACATCGCTACAAATCTACGGTTTTCTTTACATATTGTAATTGTTATATCTATGATTTAATAACTTAATCTGTGTTCTTCATATAACGGACAAGCAAATGTTTGTTAATTTAATTTAGTTGTTTACCCCAGAGATATGATGGTTTACGTACCTAAAATGGAAAATTAAAATTGAAAAAAAAAGTTCATCCCCCAGGGTGAGGTGATTGTCATACCCAGTAACTAAGCTCACGGTTCTCGAATTTCAATTTCAAGATGAAAATTACTTTCTACAGATCAATTACCTGAGTCAACTTCTTGCGATATCTTATTTCATTTTTGTATTGTTTTCTTTTAATCAGTGCATTCTTATATTTGTAGTACAGTATATCCTCTTTAGTGCTGTAATGTGGCGACACCCAAATCCGGATATCGACATATCCGGATATGAGAGGGGTTATGTAATGATGTACATCTCTGAAACATAACCACGACCATTCCATTTGTAAGTAGATGTATGATTGTTTTAAGTAAATATGTTGTACCTATTGAAAACTGTAATTATATTTTATTAGTAATATAAAATTGAACATACAGTTTAGTTACATGCCTGTATGTTCTGATCCTCAATACTGTACTTTATATACATATGAACATTAATTATCAGTTATTGTTAAAAAAAGATGTAATGGCGGATTGCTTGTTTTGTTGAACACGTTCCTTTGATTAAATATCCCTCCACCTTTGAAAGAGTAGAAGATCGGCGGATGCTGCTTCGTCTTGTTGTTGGACGTACTTGATCAGCTGATCAGATGTCTGAAAAGCTGGAATTGCATAGAACTAGCCCGACGTCAAGGCTCCTTGCGGAATAAAGAGGCTCACTTTATTTTAATATTGCATCCGGATATGAGAGGTTCCGGTTATGAGAGAGCCTTATAAGAAAGGTTTTACTGTATTTCCTGGAGGACAAATAAATGATTAAAATTTTTTTATACCTCTGATTACACTTTTCCTATTTAATATTCAGCACGGCTGCGATATTGGAGATCTCATCGAATTACTGTCTGTTTTTTCGTTGACTTCCACATTTGACGGCATTGTTTTATCTCAAAATACATAGTTAAATGCTTAGTTATAAATGGGGAAATAGTAACAAAAATTAAACATTCTATTGTAAAAATCGGGAGCGTGCCGGTGCGCTCGGCGTCGTGCCCTGGCAGTGGAATGATGGAAATGCTATGCGGGTTGCATATCTTGTTATTGCATCTACCTATCGGGCCCGTTTTCATCTCAATAATTTTATTTCTACCATCTACATACACCATGGTGACATGTTATTGGGACATCAAAACAGTGTATTAGATATTAAAATATTGTTTTATTTATCAGGTTACAATAAAAAAAAGGAAATTTACATAAAATAATAACTAATACAAATGAGAAATTACGCTATGACTTGAATAATAAAGAGGCACACTTTATTTTTATTCTATATCGGATATAAAAGGGTCGAATAAGAGAGGTTTTACTGTATTTCTTTTAGGAATAATAAATGAATAAAATTTATCTATACCTCCGATATCACGCTTGTTATTTAACAACTTCAACAATAATTAAATAAAAGTTATTCTATACAATCTACCGCTAAAAACCTTGCCTCTGTTGTAACAAAGAGTACGAATATTTTCTCTCGTAAATAAAATCCTTTTAATAGTAATAGTGGCGAGGATCAGTATGGACAAGAAGAAACCATATGGACCTACGGACAAGAAACCGTTTAGTAGGTCACCAATTTAGGGAATGGAAAGTCGCCTACATGTACTTTCCTATATCAGACTCCTATATTAATGTAATTTTATTACTTGTAGACACGGAAGTGTCGTTAAATTTTCCTACCATTGCACAACAATTGAAAAATTTGATTTTTTTTTGATAAATCTTTTTTTTATCTGACTTGTGTGAACACAATAATTAATTATTTTGAAATTTAAGAATAATAAAAATTTTAGGCCTATAATTTGAAACATTTTACAGTATAGACCAGTAGAATAATTCGGTCAGTAGATTATACTGATATCTATAAACAGTAAAAGTGATTAATAACGTTCGCAGGTGAACTATAGGCTGTTGTAAAACAGTTTGGTGCACTAAGTACTAATTTAAGTCCTTTAAATTAACATAGATATTTCTAAATACAACATGTTAAATAAGATCGTGTATATAACAACGAGTTCGTTATGCACTAAACCAATCTTTCTTCCAGTTTTGAGTGCAATATTTGTAAGTTTTGCAAAAACTGTGAAATGAGCGGTAAGAAGGTTAGAATTTGAATCGCGAGGTAATCATTGTGTCACAATAATTGGCACCACTTTATACCACATTGAAACGGTTCAGGAGAGAGCTGACTACGTGAGACAACGGGAAATCAAGCGTAGCCAGAATTAAGCTGGAGCGACCTTTATTTCCGAGGATTACTCTGGGTACTTATTTTCACAGGCTGAGACTAGAGGGCTGTAAAAGGAGATATTTGCTGCTCTCGGGCATCGAGGATAGTCAAGCGCTCCCTCCCCTTCCAAATGACCAGACCACTATGTCTCATGCAACAAGTTTGCATTGGTTCGTCATACTGATACGTTTTTCCATTTTACTTTGTAAGATTTAGTCAAATAATTTACCAATTATATAGCCCTACATATTAATTTACAATATTTTTCTCGAAAAATTATTTAACTTTTTTTTGTTTTAATATGAAAAGGAATAGTTTATCGCGTTTCAAATAGGGACGGAAAGGGGAAACATAATTTACATGACGTAAAACGTTACGCATAATGAAATAACTGGTACTAGGACATAAAGAGGGGGCGTGGTTTAGCTTGTTACAGCGTGTTCGTGGCCATTGAAACACATGTTTATTCCCTAGTAACAGGTCTTAACAAACGCAATAAATACATTTACCCTCTAAGAAAGGATATGAGAAATCGACCTTGTTGCGTAGCAACTAAAAACATACAAATGTAACGTTTAGTCACAATATTAAATAATAATAACAAAAAAGACACTCAAAATCAATTATTTATTTCCTTGTAAAAGATAATTTTTTTATTGTCATTTGGTGTTAGTTATCATTTTTCAAGGATTACTTTTGCTTAAAAGCTAATCTCATACTTTAGTTATAACGCAGTTAACGTAAGATAGGCATACTGAACTTTAGATTTGTGTAGTTTCGTTTAGTCGGTCATCGCGTCTACATACAGCACGCGTCTATATACAGCACGCGTCTATATACAGCACGCGTCTATATTTAGTACACGTCTATATACAGCACGCATCTATATACAGCACGCATCTATATACAGCACGCGTCTATATATATCACGCATCTATATACACCACGCATCTATATACAGCACGCGTCTATATACAGCACGCGTCTATATTTAGCACGCGTCTATATACAGCACGCGTCTATATTTAGCACGCGTCTATATACAGCACGCATCTATATACACCACGCATCTATATACAGCACGCGTCTATATATATCACGCATCTATATACACCACGCATCTATATACAGCACACGTCTATATTTAGCACGCGTCTATATACAGCACGCGTCTATATTTAGCACGCGTCTATATACAGCACGCATCTATAGACAGCACGCATCTATATACAGCACCCATCTATATACAGCACGCGTCTATATATATCACACATGTATTTACACCACGCATCTATATACAGCACGCGTCTATATTTAGCACGCGTCTATATACAGCACGCATCTAAATACAGCACGCATCTATATACAGCACGCATCCATATACAGCACACATCTATATACAGCACGCGTCTATATATACATCACGCATCTATATACAGCACGCATCTATATACAGTACGCGTCTTTATATATCACACATCTATATACAGCACGCATCTATATACAGCACGCGTCTATATACAGCATGCATCTATATACAGCACGCGTTTATATACAGCACGCGTCTGTTCTAATTAAATAATAATGTCCCTAGTGGGGATGTATATTTTAAGAATAATTATACTAATTTAATGTTATACTGTATTAAATGAAGTGTTTTATTAATATTGACCTTATAGTTTACACTTAACAGAATGTATTTCAGTTTCAAATTTACTCTACCTTTTAAATTTATTAGGTTTTCGAAACATTTAAATAATTATAAATTTAAACTAACTGTTACGTGATCGGTCTACATGATTTTATTTTAATGTCACTAATCTACAATACATAAAGTAACCTAATAACCTAATCTACGAGTAATAGAAACCGATGTTTAAAATTAGTATGTAATTTAATAAAATGTACGATATTTCCTAAAAAGGTAAATAGATTATTAGATATGAAAATGATCCAAGTAACCTCTAAATAAGGCTGAAACCAGCTGTTAGCGTTTTCTTTATCCATATTTGACTTTAGAAAATCTTCGGTACAATTCGTTCGTCTGCTTTTACTCCCGTTATAGTTCAAAATTAGTACCAGGGTACAAAAAACCTACAACTGGTTAAATGTAAGAAAGTTTCAACAATGTACAGGGATGCCAAATTTTTAACGAACATAATATTAAAAAAATATTTACAAAAATTACATGAAGGGATATTTTCTCAATTTCTATTAAGGTGAAAAGTTTATACAACAATTTTAAGTATAGAACTGTGTTTTTTAAAACCGCCAAAAAGAAACAAAGACTTAGTTTTCTATAACAATGTAAATGTTTAAATGTTCTATATTTTTTTTTTATTATTTATTGCATTTAATGGCTTGGATTAAATATATTGCTGTTTTATGGCAAACACAGAGTCATTATCAGAACCTCCCTAAAAAGGGATTTTTATACCTATTAAATACTAGCTTTGGTATATAGTTTCTTCAGTATTTAATAGTTACTTATTTTTATTAATGTTTTTTTCATTTAGTTTCTTTTACGTAAGTGGTCTGTTGGATTTATTTATCGTATTAATAAATAAAAGAATGTACACTTAAACGTCTCAGATTATGGTCGTCGTCTCTGATTTAATAATAATGTTTTCGTTTCTGAAATATGGTCAGCGGATAACACAGAACTACCTAATGCTTTGGGGAAGGATGGTGTAGCAACTCAAATTTTTGTGTGGCGAAGAGTCACATCAATTAGAGTGAAGACATCTCCATGGAGTTTCAAAATTTTAATTCAAGTAAAACAAACTTATTGCTAATATGGTACACACGTCTAGTGGGTTCATAAGGGTAATGAAAGGTAGTTTTTAAAAGAACACCCATAAAACCTATGGTACAACATGTTGTCCACTTGAAAACAAGTTATATAAAAAAAAAATATTTTAAAGGTAATTCCCACTGAGGTCAACCAAGAAAAAATGTATTTTATGGGCTTTATATTACAATAATATAAATGAAGTAACATATCCTATACGTTAAAACTGCTATTACACCACATAAAATGAGTTGTTTTATGAAATCATATGTTATCACTTATTTTAAACCAAATGGTAGGAAATAACTATATTGCATACCTTGTCCCATTTCTCAAAGGTTTTCTCCCACATAAAACTTATATAATATTTTTATATTTAATTATTAATTATTATTTGAAAAAAAACTATATTAATAAGATAACTATACAAAACAAGATATATTATACAGAGTGTGTAAAATAATAGCAGGAAGTGAAAAAAAAAACAGAGCTAAATGAATGATTGAGTGATTGATAGGGATTAATGCTGCTTCAGAGAGTTGCAAGGACGTGTATATTTTCCTGAGTTAAAATGTGAGTGAGGGTGTGACAGGAAGCAGGTGAGAATGTGTGTGAGTGTGTGTGTGTTTGCGTGCATGTGTGTGTGTGTGTGTGTGTGTGTGTGTGTGTGTGTGTGTGTGCGTGTGCGTGTGCGTGTGCGTGTGCGTGTGCGTGTGCGTGCGCGTGCGCGCGCGTGCGCGTGCGCGTTCGCGTGCGCGTGTGTGTGTGTGCGGGTGCGTGTGTGTGTGTGTGTGTAACAGGAAGCCAGTTTGGTTATGCCTTCTCGACTAGCCTGGAAAGCACTCTAGTCTAAGCCAGAATCTGGAGGGCTTTACAATCTCACTACCTACTTGCTGGGTGGAGATAGACTGCCCGATCCCTTTCAAGTGGGCTTAGTTGCCAAAAAGTGTTTACGGGATCTTCGATGCAGCCCGCAGGCGTTCTCTCCTTTGTTACATAATTTGAGGAAACTTTCGTGGGAGTCGTGGTTAATCATGCAAGTATAAATTCTGCGTTTCATTTCTCAAAATTGAATATATCCTCTTCTCAAAACCGTCTCAAAACAAATTTATAAGATTATTACAAATTTATAATACTAGATTGTATAAATTAATATTTGCCACTATTTAAATAAGCAAATACAAGGGTGATAAATAGTTTACGATGCAAACTTCAACATTTTCTAAGCAAGCTGGCTTCTAATGGTGCACGAGTTGAAAAGGATTACTGAAACACTTAATTACTTAAAGTTTCAAATAACTTAACAACTACACTGTTAATGGTTGTTATTTAAGAGAACCGTTACTAATGGAGTTAGTATTAGTTATTACACTTTTGCTTTACTTGCGACCATACATTTTGTTAACTAAAGGTTGTTAAATTATTAACTTATACTTGTAGGAAACATTTTCGTCTTACCACTTCTTCAACCTCGTGTTTTTGCCACTAGAATTGCTGTAGTTGTGCTTCTTTGTGAGAAGTGATGTGATCGAAGAGTATGTGCGATCTGTGTAGTGTTTCTTCTTTTAGAATGTCATTTTTATGTGTGTTGCTATTTCATACTGTTCTAGTGTGTTTAATTTATAGCCTTTGTTGCATGTGTGGAGGATGCTCATGTTATTTTCCATACTATTGCATGAGTGTTTAGTGTCCATGAATTGATTTGCGAAGGTGGATTCAATAGTAGTGTGCAGTGCGCTTTTGTGCTCTTTATATCTTTTGGCGAAAGATCTGCCTGTTTGTCCAATATAGAACTTATTGCAGTTGTTGGAGTTATTCGTTCAAGCTCTTTATATCTTTTGGCGAAAGATCTGGCTGTTTGTCCAATATAGAACTTATTGCAGTTGTTGGAGTTATTATTTCAAGCTCTTTATATCTTTTGGCGAAAGATCTGCCTGTTTGTCCAATATAGAACTTATTGCAGTTGTTGGAGTTATTATTTCAAGCTCTTTATATCTTTTGGCGAAAGATCTGCCTGTTTGTCCAATATAGAACTTATTGCAGTTGTTGGAGATATTATTTCAAGCTCTTTATATCTTTTGGCGAAAGATCTGGCTGTTTGTCCAATATAGAACTTATTGCAGTTGTTGGAGTTATTATTTCAAGCTCTTTATATCTTTTGGCGAAAGATCTGGCTGTTTGTCCAATATAGAACTTATTGCAGTTGTTGGAGTTATTATTTCAAGCTCTTTATATCTTTTGGCGAAAGATCTGGCTGTTTGTCTAATATAGAACTTATTGCCGTTGTTGGAGTTATTATTTCAAGCTCTTTATATCTTTTGGCGAAAGATCTGGCTGTTTGTCCAATATAGAACTTATTGCAGTTGGTGGAGTTATTATTTCAAGCTCTTTATATCTTTTGGCGAAAGATCTGGCTGTTTGCCCAATATAGAACTTATTGCAGTTGTTGGAGTTATTCTTTCAAGCTCTTTATATCTTTTGGCGAAAGATCTGCCTGTTTGTCCAATATAGAACTTATTGCAGTTGTTGGAGTTATTCGTTCAAGCTCTTTATATCTTTTGGCGAAAGATCTGGCTGTTTGTCCAATATAGAACTTATTGCAGTTGGTGGAGTTATTATTTCAAGCTCTTTATATCTTTTGGCGAAAGATCTGGCTGTTTGTCCAATATAGAACTTATTGCAGTTGTTGGAGTTATTATTTCAAGCTCTTTATATCTTTTGGCGAAAGATCTGGCTGTTTGCCCAATATAGAACTTATTGCAGTTGTTGGAGTTATTCGTTCAAGCTCTTTATATCTTTTGGCGAAAGATCTGCCTGTTTGTCCAATATAGAACTTATTGCAGTTGTTGGAGTTATTATTTCAAGCTCTTTATATCTTTTGGCGAAAGATCTGGCTGTTTGTCTAATATAGAACTTATTGCAGTTGTTGGAGTTATTCTTTCAAGCTCTTTATATCTTTTGGCGAAAGATCTGGCTGTTTGCCCAATATAGAACTTATTGCAGTTGTTGGAGTTATTCTTTCAAGCTCTTTATATCTTTTGGCGAAAGATCTGGCTGTTTGTCTAATATAGAACTTATTGCAGTTGTTGGAGTTATTCTTTCAAGCTCTTTATATCTTTTGGCGAAAGATCTGGCTGTTTGCCCAATATAGAACTTATTGCAGTTGTTGGAGTTATTATTTCAAGCTCTTTATATCTTTTGGCGAAAGATCTGCCTGTTTGTCCAATATAGAACTTATTGCAGTTGTTGGAGTTATTCGTTCAAGCTCTTTATATCTTTTGGCGAAAGATCTGGCTGTTTGTCCAATATAGAACTTATTGCAGTTGGTGGAGTTATTATTTCAAGCTCTTTATATCTTTTGGCGAAAGATCTGGCTGTTTGTCCAATATAGAACTTATTGCAGTTGTTGGAGTTATTATTTCAAGCTCTTTATATCTTTTGGCGAAAGATCTGCCTGTTTGTCCAATATAGAACTTATTGCAGTTGTTGGAGTTATTATTTCAAGCTCTTTATATCTTTTGGCGAAAGATCTGGCTGTTTGTCCAATATAGAACTTATTGCAGTTGTTGGAGTTATTCTTTCAAGCTCTTTATATCTTTTGGCGAAAGATCTGGCTGTTTGTCCAATATAGAACTTATTGCAGTTGTTGGAGTTATTCTTTCAAGCTCTTTATATCTTTTGGCGAAAGATCTGCCTGTTTGTCCAATATAGAACTTATTGCAGTTGTTGGAGTTATTCGTTCAAGCTCTTTATATCTTTTGGCGAAAGATCTGCCTGTTTGTCCAATATAGAACTTATTGCAGTTGTTGGAGATATTATTTCAAGCTCTTTATATCTTTTGGCGAAAGATCTGGCTGTTTGTCCAATATAGAACTTATTGCAGTTGTTGGAGTTATTATTTCAAGCTCTTTATATCTTTTGGCGAAAGATCTGGCTGTTTGTCCAATATAGAACTTATTGCAGTTGTTGGAGTTATTATTTCAAGCTCTTTATATCTTTTGGCGAAAGATCTGGCTGTTTGTCCAATATAGAACTTATTGCAGTTGTTGGAGATATTATTTCAAGCTCTTTATATCTTTTGGCGAAAGATCTGGCTGTTTGTCCAATATAGAACTTATTGCAGTTGTTGGAGTTATTATTTCAAGCTCTTTATATCTGTTGGCGAAAGATCTGGCTGTTTGTCCAATATAGAACTTATTGCAGTTGTTGGAGTTATTATTTCAAGCTCTTTATATCTTTTGGCGAAAGATCTGGCTGTTTGTCCAATATAGAACTTATTGCAGTTGGTGGAGTTATTATTTCAAGCTCTTTATATCTTTTGGCGAAAGATCTGCCTGTTTGTCCAATATAGAACTTATTGCAGTTGTTGGAGTTATTATTTCAAGCTCTTTATATCTTTTGGCGAAAGATCTGGCTGTTTGTCCAATATAGAACTTATTGCAGTTGTTGGAGTTATTATTTCAAGCTCTTTATATCTTTTGGCGAAAGATCTGGCTGTTTGTCCAATATAGAACTTATTGCAGTTGTTGGAGTTATTATTTCAAGCTCTTTATATCTTTTGGCGAAAGATCTGGCTGTTTGTCCAATATAGAACTTATTGCAGTTGGTGGAGTTATTATTTCAAGCTCTTTATATCTTTTGGCGAAAGATCTGGCTGTTTGTCCAATATAGAACTTATTGCAGTTGTTGGAGTTATTATTTCAAGCTCTTTATATCTTTTGGCGAAAGATCTGGCTGTTTGTCCAATATAGAACTTATTGCAGTTGTTGGAGTTATTATTTCAAGCTCTTTATATCTTTTGGCGAAAGATCTGGCTGTTTGTCCAATATAGAACTTATTGCAGTTGTTGGAGTTATTATTTCAAGCTCTTTATATCTTTTGGCGAAAGATCTGGCTGTTTGTCCAATATAGAACTTATTGCAGTTGGTGGAGTTATTATTTCAAGCTCTTTATATCTTTTGGCGAAAGATCTGGCTGTTTGTCCAATATAGAACTTATTGCAGTTGTTGGAGTTATTCTTTCAAGCTCTTTATATCTTTTGGCGAAAGATCTGGCTGTTTGTCCAATATAGAACTTATTGCAGTTGTTGGACTTATTATTTCAAGCTCATTATATCTTTTGGCGAAAGATCTGCCTGTTTGTCCAATATAGAACTTATTGCAGTTGTTGGAGTTATTATTTCAAGCTCTTTATATCTTTTGGCGAAAGATCTGGCTGTTTGTCCAATATAGAACTTATTGCAGTTGTTGGAGTTATTATTTCAAGCTCTTTATATCTTTTGGCGAAAGATCTGGCTGTTTGTCCAATATAGAACTTATTGCAGTTGTTGGAGTTATTATTTCAAGCTCTTTATATCTTTTGGCGAAAGATCTGGCTGTTTGTCCAATATAGAACTTATTGCAGTTGGTGGAGTTATTATTTCAAGCTCTTTATATCTTTTGGCCAAAGATCTGGCTGTTTGTCCAATATAGAACTTATTGCAGTTGTTGGAGTTATTATTTCAAGCTCTTTATATCTTTTGGCCAAAGATCTGGCTGTTTGTCCAATATAGAAGTTATTGCAGTTGTTGGAGTTATTATTTCAAGCTCTTTATATCTTTTGGCCAAAGATCTGGCTGTTTGTCCAATATAGAACTTATTGCAGTTGTTGGAGTTATTATTTCAAGCTCTTTATATCTTTTGGCGAAAGATCTGGCTGTTTGTCCAATATAGAACTTATTGCAGTTGTTGGAGTTATTATTTCAAGCTCTTTATACCTTTTGGCGAAAGATCTGGCTGTTTGTCCAATATAGAACTTATTGCAGTTGTTGGACTTATTATTTCAAAGAGAATAAACTTTTATTGTTTTTACAGATCTCCATGGTTCACAGTTGCACACTGCACGTTCAGTTTTATTTATTTTAGCTCAAACGTAAGCTTATTCTCTTGCATATTTGTATATTTCCGTTTTGTATTTTTTCCGCCAAGTTCTAACCACTCTCGCAAACAAAATTTCCATAATTTGTCACAAACTACAACAACAAAGTCATTGATAAGGAACCTACTACTCCACACTCAAATCAGAATTGGTGTTATGGGGAACTCTTATAACATTGTTGTTACTTATTATACCGGAAGAGAAAGATTTTGTATTTATTTATTAACAATAGTAATTATGCTAACAACAAGATACCCGCTCTTTTCACAGTTATGTTGAACCTCAGTTGAATTCCTAGTTCTTACAGACGGAACGCCTCCGCCTTTACTATCTAGAGTAGAAGCTAGTCATTTAAATTTTATATTCTGTGTATAATTGAACATTTTCTTCCTTGTTAAATATAAGTCATTTAAAAAAAATTAACATTGTTACTATTGAGTTTGTTAAAGGGATTTTGTCTCTGTTGTACTTGGACCAGTGGCAAAGATAAATCCGATTTAGGCCTACTTGATTTGCTGTTAGAATTTCAATTCTCTATGATGAAATTTTT
>JBAIZL010000005.1:59387654-59415154 GCA_036971475.1 Prosapia bicincta | reverse complement strand
CAGTACGCGTTTAATTAACTGCCTTCTTGAATGGGTAACATTAAATAAAACGGCCCTATCTGAGCAATAAGATGTTAGTTTACCCAACCCTAAAGGACTGCAGAGGCTCAGAATAGCTCCCTAGAGGCGACTAGGGTGACTCAGATTATATGTTATGTTACACTAGTGACGGATAAATTAATTGCTTTCTACATAAGGAAAACGTAACGCCTTTAAAGTTTGCTAAATCCTTCCTTACTTCGTAGGGTTCAATAGTCAATCTGAACCATTGCCAACAATGTACACACCATGGATGAGATACATTTCCTCTTTTACAACTCACACACACACACACACACACACACACACACACACACACACACACACACACACACACACACACACACACACACACACACACACACACACACACACACACACACACACACACACACACACACACACACGCACACACGCGCGCGCGCGCACACACACACACACACGCACACGCACACACGCGCGCGCGCGCACACACACACACACACACACACGCACACACTCATACACGCACGTACGCACACACACACACACACACACACACACACTCATACACGCACACACTCATACACGCACGCACGCACACACACACACACACACACGCGCGCACACACGCGCGCGCGCGCACACACACACACACACACACACACACACACACACACACACACTCATACACGCACGCACGCACACACACAGACTAAATACAATCTTTTTCGCATGAAATGTCAGGCGGATTCTGTCGGCCAATCGGAAAGCATCTTTTTAGGTCCCGTGACTCCATAACCAAGATGGGTGATTTTGGTTTGCGCTGAAAATAATACAGGGGCGCACTTTTTTCAGTTGAAAAGTCATGTGACATCTATCGGCCAATCGGAAAGCATCTTACGGGTCACGTGAGTTAGGTTTGTCGGTAAAAGTCGCACCTTTTTGACAAGCATAAATTCATTTGCACGTTCAGAGCGTTTGTGAGTATTTAGGTCAGGTCAGGTTAGGTTATGTTAGGTTAGTTTGTTTTATGTTATTTACGTTTCCAGTAAAAAATAACTTCAGATTCGTGTTCATCGGTCAAATTGACCAGGAATAAATAAATTTCGCCGATCAGAGCTGTAGTCGCTGATCTCAATAATTACTCGTAAAAATAATAATGATTTTCTTTACGTAATGAGTAATGATTTTTATCAGTATAATGTATATGATTTTACTAACGTGTTTTAAAAGAAAAACAATAAATTAATAGTAATTACATTTTACTAATTACATGTTTTAATATATTACAATTATAAAACTTTGTTTTACCTACACATCCCAGAACATAGAATCCCATTCAACACAAATGTGCAACTTCCGCCACATCCATAAGAATTGACAAAGGCGAACTGCTTTGGTCTGATCAAAGGACATTACTTTTAAGCCTCTAACAGAGTGTTTGACTGAAGCTAATGAACATTCCTCCAGCTGATCCCCTAAGCGATAATGAAGGCGTCTTTAGCTGCGGCAATCCCTCGGGATCAAGTCTTTCCTGTGACACGAGATTTTTCTTAAAACTTGAAATCATCACTGTCTTATGTTGCCTGTTGATAAAAGCAATGATGTCTTGTCAGTAACTAAGTAGACAACTTTATCAGATGAATAAACATATTTTGTATGGAGGAAATTATATAAAAATGTTTTAAAGACAAATCATGTTAACGAATGTCAAATTTCTACAAAGTATAAAATAAAATTTAAAAAAATATAGTTCTGAAATATATTAGAGGATAAAAGAACTGTTAAAGTCTCACTGAACTGTGAGGATAACTGTTTGCCTCAAGGCCGCAAGTACAAATGGCTTTAAGTAACTTACAATGAGTATGAATATAATATAGGTTTGTTACGTCACTAAAATAAATAAACTGATTTGTATATAAAAAGATAGGAAAATACAGTTTTTTTTACTTAACTCCACTTACAACAGAATTTGTTAATTGTTTGAAGCCTATGAGCAAAATCTCTCACAGCTCTCTAATATGCTATACATGTCCAAGAATAAAATTTCTAAAAATTTTAACAGTCTAAGGCCCCAAAATATCATTCCCAGGGCCACGTGGTGAGGATGCCTGACCGACACGATTTTATTCTATAACTAAAATTGTTGAAAGATTCACTTCTATCAGCAGTCGCATACTTAAGGCCGAGAGAAGCCTATATTCATGTGTAATAGTTGATGTGAGTCATCCATATTTACGAGATTATAAATTCCGCTGACATCTAACTTTCAATTTATCTTAAATTTGAATTACCTGTTAAATTAACAGATTTATCTATACACTTGAATTATCTTATTTTCTTAATGGTTTTAATTGTCTGTTGATAAAATAAATATTTGCTTGTTTCAAGTAAGAATACCTTTTTAATACACGTATAAACAAATTTTATATAAAGTAGCAAATTATAAAATGTTATTTATAAAAAAGCATGCTAAAGCAATTCAGATTTTACACAAAACGTAAATACAATTAAAAACAATATAACTTCCATCAATATATCACCGGTCGGCTTAAACCTAAAGCAAATTCTTGGGAAACATAAAATACATGTTTACAGAATGTTATGATGCTGAAAAACCGTAAACAAGTTGCTATCATTGAATAATGTTATATTAGTGATGTATTTACTATAAACAGAAAATTATAATTGTGATTTATGCAAAGAACAATGTTTTATGTACTTTCCTAGGTAGTTAATAAATAAAGGCGCCAATACCTATATATTTGTCAAATACTAACAGTTTTACAATTAATTATAATAAAGATTACAACTTCCAATGAACAGATTAATAAATAAAAGTTGTTAATCTCCTCATTAAAAGATTTACGATCTGCTGCGAAAGATCCAAAAGTAAAGCTGCTTCTAATTACCTATTTAAATAGAATTACAACAGGCTAATTTTGTCTCCGATTAAAGCTTGGAGAGTAAAAGAGATATTATAAAAATTTAATAAAGATTTTTTTATTGATTTGAAAATATGCTTTTCAATTTTTGTTTTTGTGATATTTTTAGTAAATAATTACTGATGTGTTTTAATTTTACTTTACAATAAATTTTTTTAAAATTAAATTGAATATCAAATGGTTGCGTTTTAAAGTGCATTCTTTATGAATACAGTCTGCACATTTTTGCACCAAATGTTGGCACTAGGTATTTAAATTAGCTTTCCTACAAGTCCCCATTACATACATTTTACTGCAGGACCTTGTTTGCTCCAAAAAACACATTTATTGCGCTTTAAGTAATATATAAACGTGTAATAAAAATACCAGGATAATTATATGTTTGATATTTTTTCAAATTTAAATATAAAATTTAATATCTACCTGAATGGTTTCTGTTATTAGTTTTTAATATTTTCACAAACGGGTTTACCGAATTAGATTTAGTGATATTCTCTGGAGTTGCGTAAAAATTACGTACTAATATTAAAAATATTTAATTAATAACTCATTAGTAATTTTTACAAAACAGTTTTGCAAAAGAATAATAATTTTTTCAACTGTTATTAGATTTGAATAATTAACCTTACCTGACCTAAACTAATTAGTCTTTAGATAATCGGTTAGGTTAGAGTAATCTAATCTAATAACGGTTCTTTAATAAAGTAACTATATTTTTAAAACTCTGGGTATTAAATGCGTTGCCATAGTTACGATAATTTAAAAGCAATTTTCCCTCTCACCAGTGTCTATTTTGTCAATATTGCATACATAACAGTGTTGCAAAAGAATAATAATTTTTTCAACTGTTATTAGATTTGACTAATTAACCTTACCTGGCCTAAACTAATTAGTCTTTAGATAATCGGTTAGGTTAGAGTAATCTAATCTAATAACGGTTCTTTAATAAAGTAACTATATTTTTAAAACTCTGGGTATTAAATGCGTTGCCATAGTTACGATAATTTAAAAGCAATTTTCCCTCTCACCTGTGTCTCTTTTGTCAATATTTCATACATAACAGTGTTGCAAAAGAATAATAATTTTTTCAACTGTTATTAGATATGACTAATTAACCTTACCTGGCCTAAACTAATTAGTCTTTAGATAATCGGTTAGGTTAGAGTAATCTAATCTAACAACGGTTCTTTAATAAAGTAACTATATTTTTAAAACTCTGGGTATTAAATGCGTTGCCATAGTTACGATAATTTAAAAGCAATTTTCCCTCTCACCAGTGTCTCTTTTGTCAATATTTCATACATAACAGTGTTGCAAAATAATAATGTTTTCAACTGTTATTAGATTTGACTAATTAACCTAACCTGGCTTAAACTAATTAGTCCTTAGATAATCGGTTAGGTTAGAGTAATCTAATCTAACAACGGTTCTTTAATAAAGTAACTATATTTTTAAAACTCTGGGTATTAAATGCTTTGCCATAGTTACATAATTTAAAAGCAATTTCCCTCTCACCAGTGTCTCTTTTGTCAATATTTCAAACATAACAGTGTTGCAAAATAATAATAATTTTTTCAACTGTTATTAGATTTGACTAATTAACCTAACCTGGTCTAACCTAATTAGTTCTTAGATAATCGCTTAGGCTAAATTAGGGTAAGCGCTTTATCTCTCACCAGTGACCATTTGGTCAATATTCAATTTCAATGCGGAACATAGAATGCATCACCTTTCTGTACTTTAATATATTTAGTGCAGTCAGCTGTAAAATAGCAGGTGATTAGGAGACACAGAAATATGGAGAGATCTGGACATCAGCTGGTCGTTAACATGGCACCGTAAAGTAGGCTACCGTTCATGCCAACATAAATGTGAAGCTCCATACATGATTTAATATTTATTCGTGACGTGAATGCTCTAAAAACTAGAAAATTGGATTTTGATGGAAGGTAATCATATTTTTTGTGTTAAAAATTGTTGATGTACTTTAAATTATGTAAATTTTACTGTATATAACAAAACTATACTATTATGATCGTGTATTGAAAATTTAACGTGTCGATAAATTTGCAATGTACAATAAAACTGTTTCACACAGTGCATGTAATGGATATTGCATATTATATATACATTGAAACTAGTTTCATGTTTTAATAGTTTTCCACAATTTGAGGGGGAACATCAAGGTTTATACGGGTTATTTGATATTTCTGTTTTCATTGAGGATGAGTATCAAGCGAGACACGGTTGTAAGGCACTGGTTGGTTGAAGCTTTCCCACACCAGCGATGATGAGTAGTTTCTTACAATAGTTATAGTTAGTTGGTGCGTGAGTAGAGCTTTTCACTCAAAATGTATAAGTAGCACCAAATCTCCATCCTCCAGTCGACTCCAGTCTGAAAACACGAACCTACGTTTCATCGTCTGTAGTAATAGTATAGTGCCCTCCACATTAACGTCCTTGAATATCTTATGGGCTAAGTAGAGCGGCTCTAATCTGTATCATCTAATACGTGTGCCATGGTATTAAAATGGAGTCATTATTATTATATAATTTTAACACACTTATATTTTAATATATAAATATTCATTATTTTTAATAATTATTATTACCTTTGAAATAATACGTTTTGTGTGTTTCTGGAAATACAACTTAAGATTTAATTTATCTTGGAATAATAGGCTTAATAAAAAAGATAAAACTATTTTTTAAATGGAATATTAGTCATTTTGGGTACAGGATTTAAATTATAGCAAAACATTAAAATTATATTTTCCATTCTTCGTTAAAAAGCTTTTAAAAAGAAAAATTACGCAAATAATTATTATGTATGTTTGTAAATTGAAGATTAAATCGCATTTTAAATAATAATTAATATTTTATACTTTTTCAGTTAATATACTGAAGGGAAATGAGGTTAAACTAGCAAATTGTAATGGACAGTATGTTTTGTAATGGAGGGAAATGGAGATTTATTCGTGAGTATTAGGCTACCTCGTATGACAAGGGGATGTTTTAGCATTGTCCGAATTAATTAACAAAACATACATTGTTCTGCGACAGCCATAATGCCGCAGTTGTCTACTTGTCCAGTGAGGGTGGTATTATGTAGGCCTATCACCTTATTTGTAATATCTTTTAGTGATAAGACACGACTAGGATAAAACCAAAAAATGTCCTTTTAATTCAATGCTCACTACGGTTAAGAGTTCAATACGTAGCCTTTGTAGGAGTTCAATACATAGCTTATGTAGGAGTTCAATACGTTGCTTATGCAGGAGTTCAATACATTGCTTATGTAGGAGTTCAATACGTTGCTTATGCAGGAGTTCAATACATTGCTTATGCAGGAGTTCAATACGTTGCTTATATAGGAGTTCAATACGTTGCTTATGCAGGAGTTCAATACATTGCTTATGCAGGAGTTCAATACGTTGCTTATGCAGGAGTTCAATACATAGCTTATATAGGAGTTCAATACGTTGCTTATGCAGGAGTTCAATACGTTGCTTATGCAGGAGTTCAATACATAGCTTTTATAGAAATTCAAAACATAGCTTTTAAAGAAATTCAAAACTTATCTTATCTAGGAGTTAAATGCATAGTTTATGTATTAGTTCAAAACATATGTTGGGTAGGAGTTCATTACAGAGCTTATGCTGGAGTTCAATATTTAACTTATGTAGCAGTTCAAAACATACCTTATATGGGAGTTCAATACCTAGCTTATGTAGGAGTTTAATACCTAGCTTATTCAGGAATTCAAAACATACTTTATGTAGGAGTTCAAAACATAGCTTATGTAGGAGTTCAATAAGTAGCTCATGTAAGACTTCAATATATTGCTTATGCAGGAGTTCAATACTTAGCTTATGCAGGAGTTCAATACATAGCTTTTATATAAATTAAAAACATAGATTATGTATGAATTCAAAACATAGATTATGTATGAATTCAAAACATAGATTATGTATGAATTCAATATATAGCTTATGTACGAATTTAAAACACAACTTAAATAGGGCTTATACAAATATTCTTGGAGCTTAGCTTGTGAGGTTATGTTAAAAGCAAATAAAAATATACACAATACTCACAAATTAATCATTTATTAACTCATACGCGTTTCAATGACAGAGTCGTGATCATCATCAGGAATGAAATATGTATAAAGTTAATAGGAATAAAAATAATATTGTAAATAATGAGTCAGGCCCTATTCAGAATTCTATATTAATGTAATTAGAGTGACACAAGAAAAATTTTATTGTAACTTTTTGGTTAAAATCTTGAAATAATAATAAAGTGTAATAATAATTATCTATTTTGTTTATATGTAATTATGTTGTATATTAAAAATTTTATTGTAATCATTTAAGTGTAAAATTTCTATTTGATGTATAATGTTTAAAGTAGGGTTAATAATTGTTGTTTTGACATATTGGCGTGGCAACACCTACTGTATAAATATGGAAGTGTAACCTTACTTTCACTCTCTGCCATTGCAGAATCCTCTCCTCAGATCCAGCCCGAAACAAAAACGCCCTGACCCCATATTCCTTCCCGCAGCCATTGTCGCGCGGCAGACGCTGCATAACCTCGGGGGCCACCAAACCCCCTCCTTCTCTGACTGACTTTCACCCTAGTTGTAAGTTACAGTTTGTAGCAGTAACACTCACTGATGATGATGACTTGGTCATTGAAACGCGTATGAGTTAATAAATGATTAATTTGTGAGTATTGTTTATATTTTTATTTGTTTTTAAATACGACTATTTTACATCATAACCCGACACTGACTCAAGTAATACATTCAGCATTTGTTTTCAAATGACTAATTGTATTTTGAATTCTTTTTTTAGTCATTCATATTTGGTATAATACGGTAAAAGAGACATTTGAACGGACTGCATTGTTAGCATAATTCCTTCTTAGTAGAAAACTGTTTACCGTCCTTCACCCCTCCCTTTACGTATTGGAATAAGCCCCTAGGTCAACATACGTCAAAGTCCTCATTAAGAGCCGCCCAAACCATCTCAAACTTCTTAGTGGTTCCTGTGCAGTGTCGTCGTAGGTTGCTAATATGCAAGTTAACCATATTATACGTCGCAAGGTAGTGAAGGAGACGCTGTACGTTTTATAAACTAATTGATTAAAGTGCATCTTTTGCTATAGTTTTATAAACGTTTCGTACAACTTACGGTTCCAAGCTGGATCATAATGACTGAATATTTGTATTGAAACGTAATGGATTATTAAACACTAAGAAAGTAAAAGCTTTCAGAAACTTTTTCGTTTCACGTAAAAGCCGTAGCCGCAAATAAATTATATTCAGCCTTAAGGGCAGACATTTAGGCTGCTATTGTCAGGCCTGACAAATGTAGTGGATCGATTACTTTAACGCACTTGGCCTGGTTACCTCAAAAGGTGTCCGAATTTGAGAAACGTTTTTAGTAAATTAGATTTAAACCCTATCTTGAAACAAAACAAAAATGTTTTGTTTATAGTTGGAACGTATATGCGATGTTACCTCAAATCAAAGGAATAGGATAGGAAACTTTAGTTTAGATAATAGCTACAGAAAAATGAAAGCCGGATTACTCTGGGAAAGGGATTATAGTCATGAGGCGGAAAATAAGATATAATATTGTCATACAGAAGCACAGAATGCAATATGGGTGAACTGAATCCTAAAGTACAAAATTCCTTTGGGGAAAAATACCGTAATATTTTAAAATTGTACTTATTTTGTTTATAATAAACGATAAATTAATAGAACAAACAATGAAATCACTTGTATTAGATATAAAACGCCGCCTAAGAGAAACATTATGACGCAATAAAGTAATAATACTGGCAGTTTGGCCTTGTACATTGTACTCTTAGTTTTATAAAATTTTATTTATAGGGCTTTTTAGTGTGTCTGCTCACATATCGTTATACTATATTAATTACAATTATTTTATATAAAGTAAGTACAATAAAACTTTTCCTTGTTGAACTAAGTAGGAATTGCTTAAATTTTTTGTTTGTTTGTTTTTATTTCCCGTTTTTATTTTTATTAAAGATAATTTAAGATAGATATTAATTTGTTTTAAAACTGTGAGTTTCACACAATTGCATATTTTGTAGTAGATTATTACATTTTTTTGGCGCAAACATTTGTTAACGTTAGAAGAGATAAATCTGCGTTGGAGCAACATTATTGTAAATGTCAGATATGATTGGTTTAGGGAAAGTGTGTACAAGGAATTGTTATCGGGCTTACTGTTAAACTACGGCAAATAGGTCACGTGATTCCCTATTTAACTAAACGAGAACTATAGTTTTACTATTAGGATGGAATTTCTAAACTAGAACTATAGTTTTACTATTAGGATGGAAAAGTGTTTAGTGAATAATTCTGTAGGAGTTATCATTTTAAAATAAAAAAACACCACCGTGAAAATAAAATAAACCGATGGAAAAGAACTGATTTGACTTTCAAAAACTAATTACGCAGCATTTCGGATATGACATATTGATTAATATTAAGTTATGTATAGTTGAATAGTTTTGTATAAAGTGTGTAGCTCATCACTCAATAACAATTAAATAAATGTATAATTAGATCGAGATGCAACATTTAGTCGATTAAACGAAGGCAAAGACTTGAAAGTGTTTATAAAACAGCAAGAGTATCAAATGTTCTTGTATTGGGGTAACTAAAAAGATTTGATTAAATTTTACAATATAACTGAAGTTGTCTGATAAAGAGTGTCAGTTTTCATCACAACAAATGCTTTTCATTGTACCAAACAATTACAAATTTCTACCTGCATCGTGTGATTAATTAATTAAAGGGCTTTGTGTATTTTGTCTTAACGGAGAGCTGTGCATCGTGAGCGGTGTTTGCCGGCGCAAAGTTAATTTACTCAAACTCACTATCCGTAATTGGTAAAGTGAGCGCTGACATGGTTGAAATACAATGTGACGTACAGACGCCTATACTTGACAAATATATTTCATATATATTCAATCGTTTAACTTTACTTTATAAACTAAACTGTATTATTTATGTTAAGATAGTTATTTTCAAAAAAGCTTATAAGTGACAATTTTTGTATATAATTTATTCCATATCTATGGTCTTGTAAATGCTTTATAATTTTAGACAATATTGTCACTTTTTATCAACCATACGGGATTTATCCACCCTCCCACTGTGTTTTTTTTCCATATTTTTCTTATTTTTCTGTAAACATTTAACCAGCTGTCAGCCTAGACAGACAAGCAAGGTAGAAGAAATAATTTTTACAAGTTTGGCGAGAGGAAACTGAAATAACGTTCAGCAGCGCCAACGGGTTTTGTTGAAAATTACATTGTTGCTTTACGTTTATTTTTATAAATGTTTTCAGCTTATTATTTTTTTTGTACATTTGAAGAATAATGTCATTTTTTTGACATTAATCTTAAAATTTGGTTGGGTTTTATTTGAAAATTAACGTCATCTCTATTTGCAGACTGTCTCTCTCTCTCTCTCTCTCTCTCTCTCTCTCTCTCTCTCTCTCTATATATATATATATATATATATATATATATATATATATATATATATATCGTAATATGTATTCTTGTGTATTAATAAAGAACTAAGTCAACATGTACAAATACAAGAATTATAATTGAATTTAGAATTCAAAGCTTTACGTTGGCTTGCAGTACCAACATCATCAGGAATATTAAACAATTAAAATTAACATATGTGCAAATTAGATCAAATAAATAGCTATGCAATTACGATGTTGTTAATTTTTTTTTTTTTGCTGCCCTAATATTACAAACATTGAATATATTATCTAATTTGCAGATATGTTAATTTTAATTGTTTAATATTCCTGATGATGTTGGTACTGTTAGCCAACGAAAAGCTTTGAATTGTAAATTCAATTATAATTCTTGTATTTGTATTTTGACTTAGTACTTTATATATATATATATATATATATATATATATATATATATATATATATATATATATATAGACACACACACACACGCACATACACGTATGTCTCTACCTAACTATTTGCCTCTTCCGCTCTGTCTGTCTGTTCTCTTCTTCTCTCTCTATTCTTCTGTCTATCTCTCTTTATGTATGTCTGTCTGTCTGTCTCTCTCTCTCTCTCTTAATGCCATCTCTCTCTCTCTGTTTCTCTATCTCCCTGCCTATAGGTTTGTCTTTCTGTCTCTCTCTCTCTCTCTCTCTCTCTCTCTCTTACTACCTATTTCGTTGTCTACGTGTTGGTCTGTCCATCTCTCTTTATGCATGTCTGTCTGTCTTTCCCTCTCTCTTAATGCTCTCCCTCTCTCTGTGTTTCTCTATCTGCCAGTCTATAGGTCTCTCTCTTTCTCTCTTATTGCTATCTCTCTCTCTCTGTATTTCTTTATCTGCCAGCCTAGGTTTGTCTCTCTCTCTCACTACCTATTTCGTTGGCTACGTGTTGGTCTGTCCATCTCTCTTTATGCATGTCTGTCTGTCTTTCCCTCTCTCTTAATGCTCTCCCTCTCTCTATGTTTCTCTATCTGCCTGCCTATAGGTCTCTCTCTCTCTCTCTACCTATTTCTTTGTCTATAAAATCTTAGGAATCCGCTCATCCCTACATTTAACACATAAATGCCTGTGTGCTACATTCAAGTAGTGGTTAGGCATCGTTTTTCACCCCCATTTGAGAGTTGGGGTGATTGCATAGCAATGTTTCATAATTGTCTCATATGGTGAGTACTATGGAAAATTTAATTGTATCCTTCCTACTGTCTTCTATCTGTATAATTTTACTTTCCATTCCGTATCCTTCCAAAAAAGTGCAATGACGTACAGTAAACTCTCGATAATCCGGCCCCTCCAGTAATCCGGCGTTTTCGTCGGAAGACGGTAAATGTTGACATAATCAATATGTAAACATAACTTGTATATTTTTCACTACTTGTCGATGTCAGTGACTGAGTGACTTACACGCCGCTCATGATATACAAACGATTTCGCGCCGTATATTGTTGCAGCCATTATGTACAGTGACTGTTAGTGAAGTGCAAGTGTACTATGTGGATGCAGTCTAAATGGAAGCATTTAATTTTTGGTTGTTACCTTTAAAGATCAGGTAACATTTTATTGTAAAGTACCAGTACATTTATTCAGGTATAGTACAGGACTCTTTTCCTATGTTTTCTTTATCTTTAGGCAATACACGTAAATATTTGTTAATTCATATTGCGTTTTTAATGGACTTTACAGTAATCCGGCGATATCCCAGCTCTATATCTGCCGGACTAGTGAGGGTTCACTGTATATACTTCTGTACGTCCCCATTAGGCAGTAGATCTACATTAGGTATGCGCATTTGACACGTGATGACATGACCCCCCTCCCAAGCCTCTACCAGGGTTGTTACTTTAACATTACCATTCAAAATAGGTTCCTTACTTTTGTATTCGATACATACCGCCTTAAACCTACTAGAAAGATGTACGCTATGACATATATTTTCTGATATATACATATAGCAGATAATGCACGCATGTTCGTATGTTGCATATCCGTAATAATGTGTCGTAAATGTACTATATATTTGTATCTGAATGTTGTAAAGATTTTAACTTAGTATGTTACTCTCTAAGATGTATGTCAATTGTAGAATCTTCAAGTTGAAAATTTAGTTAAGACAGATACTCTATTGGAATATAGCATCGATTAAACTCTTTTGTCAATATTCTTTTACCGATAATCTCGAAATTGCAAAAAGTATCTTAAAGCGAAAAATAATTTCGAGTATAAAATAGGACCAGATAGATATGTCAAATGTCAACTCAACAAGTAGCTGTTCATCCTAAAGAAGTTGCTCTCTGTGAAAATATTAATGTTTCGATTGAAAAGGCATCGGATTAGAAATATTTAGTTTAATAACTCTATTGTTTACTCATCGCGTCATTCACAACCATATTTTTTTATCAGCTTCACCTTTTTTATCTAGCTTTATTCATTCCTTTACATATAGCATCTCTTTAGTTTTATATTTACATTCAATCTATTTTTATCAACATTCACCCTTTTTTTATTTACACACCTCCACATTTTAATCTAGATTCAATTTATTTATTATCAAGCTTCATCTCGTTTCTTTTTATCTAGGTGTATCTTATGTATTTATGTATCTGTAACTTATTTTTATATTAAGTTTTTGTTGACTTTTTTTATATGGCTTTCAACTAAATTTATTATCTAGTTTCACCTTATTTTTTATCTAGTTTAACTTATATATATATATATATATATATATATATATATATTAATATATTAAATATGGTGATATGTTTTCTTGTAATATAGTTAATAAATTTAAAATATTTCAAAAACAAGAATACTTTTAATGAATATATTTATTCAAAGCTTTTCGCCGATAAAATAGCACCAGCATCTTCAGGAAAATAATTATCTAATCTAGATTAGATAATTATTTACCTGAAGATGCTGGTACTATTTTATCGGCGAAAAGCTTTGAATAAATATATTCATTAAAAGTATTCTTGTTTTTGAAACATTTTAAATTTATTACATATATATATATATATATATATATTCGTTTGAGGCTCATTTTATTTTTTGATCTATCTTTACCTTATTTTTTATCCATATTTACTGTAACCTTATTTATATAAAGCATCCCCTTGTTTTTAAATTAGATTTACTTTATTTTGTATCTTACTTCATATCGTTTGTTTATCTAGATTCACCCTCATTCACGTTGTCTTAAACTTCATTCCATTAATTTTTTTTGGTTTTGTTTTATAAAAGAAGTTTTATTAAGTACATTTGAACTCATATTATTACAAAACAAGTAATTCAGAAAAGTAATTTTTTAAAGTTAACTTCTACTGAAGTTAACAAAGAAAAATTTTATTTTAAATTTAAATGTTTTTAAAATTTATAATAACAATTATTAAAAATATGTATATACATATGACAGAATCAAAAGTGGCAAAATAAAAAGCGAATTTCCCTATTCATACAATATATGGGGTTGGAGTATTATTTTCCTTTGTTACTATTTATTAACTTTATTTCCGTGGGAAAGTTAGTTCGCTGTTAGAATTGCTAATTTTCAAACATGTAGATCCACATTTAGATCCAACAACCAGGTCATCAAATTTTTTTAATTTAAATAATGAATAAATATTTCAAAAATTGACTATCATTCGTCATTCGTCATTGGTTTTAGTATTTGAACGAGATTGGATGAATAAAGGCATATTTTATTAACGATTGATAAATTTGTACAATTTACACACACACACACACACACACACACACACACACACACACACACACACATACACACACACATAGACACACACACACACACACACACACACACACACACACACACACACACACACACACACACACACACACACACACACACACACACACACACACACACACACACACACACACAGACACACACACACACACACACACACACACACACACACACACACACACACACACACACACACACACACACACACGCACGCACGCACGCGCGCGCACACACACACACACACACACACACACACACACATTGCACGCACGCACACACGCACGCACGCACGCACGCACACACACACACACACACACACACACACACACACACACACACACACACACACACACACACACACACACACACACACACACACACACACACACACACACACGCACACACACACACGCACGCACACACGCACGCACACACACACACACACACACACACACACACACACACACACACACACACACACACACACACACACACACACACACACACACACACACACGCACGCACGCACGCACGCACGCGCGCGCACACACACACACACACACACACACACACACACACACACACACACACACACACACACACACACACACACATTGCACGCACGCACGTACGCACGCACGCACACACGCACGCACGCACGCACGCACACACACACACACACACGCACGCACGCACGCACGCACACACACACACACACACACACACACACACACACACACACACACACACACACACACACACACACACACACACACACACACACACACATACACACACACACACACATACACACACACACACACACACACACACACAGTAGTGTGGAGCTAAAAAGAAGGAATTTATTGAAAAAATAAACAAATAATAAGGACATAAGTTCTCACCTATTGCTGGTCTTCGTATAAACGAATGGAGTAATGATTCCATTACCGTAGCAGTCAGGTTTAGGTAGTTAAGTTTCTTCGAGCTAAGGGCGCGCTACGTATTGAGATACTTTAATCAAATTAAAATTCCCTTCCACGGCACTGCGGTCTTACAAGAATCGTATTCCACTTTATATCTCGCTACTTTACTCCACTTTCCTTCTAATCTAGCATTATAAATCCTGAAGTCTCTAAGTTATAGAATTCCGATTATTTCTGCAGTTTAGCTTCCGGACAAATTAATTTCAGTAATTTTTAATATTAGTAGAGCAATTAATGTATTTATAATGAGTGCAATAGAGTTGAGATTTTTCTTGAAGGTGGAAGGTATTTGAGTTTATCAATAAAGTTGATAAGAATGACATTCACCACCGTTGAGATAACGTTCCCACGGGTTGTACCGACTGAAGGTAGGTTTGGCTTAGATTGACGTACTGACAAACAACGTAACACATGCAACTCTCACAACAAAATAAATACATACGCAGCACAACGCTTCACTAACATATATTTACTTTGGGGATATTGCAATGAGACATATCATTTCTACCCGGAGAACGGTGCTACTCACGCGAGCCATAAACCCACCCTTTACACCCAATGCTCATTATGTTCCTTCCGAGGATCATTGTTTACTCCTCATACTCTACACATTTTCAATACACGCAAGTGTAACCTAATAACTTAGGGTGCACCCTAAATTAGGGGTACTTTTAGCATCCCATTTTGCTAACTTTAGCCATATTCGTTCCCTATATCCTACATCAAAAAGTTTTATTAACCTTAATCTCGTCTATTTTCAGAACAGTTTCACAACATATGCAATAGCAGTCAGTTTGACTGATATCTCGTTGAACGTACAAACCATTCTAAGAAAAGTATTTACAGAATCTATCTTGGCTCTGGTTATTTCCAATTAAAAATTCCTTTGCCTAGCTTTGGAAAACATTAAACTCCGTTCGAAAACAGCAGTTGTAGTTTGATTGATTAAAATAGAGCTTGCAGCTTTACATATAAATTATTTACAGTCACGTAAAATAATATAAAATTAAAAACGAATGATTAAATTATATTATCTTACTGTATAAAATAGAAAATAAATAAACTTATCCATATTCTAAAATAAACATTGAAATACATTTACAATTTTCAATGTAATACCGCGCCTCTTATATTTTTTGTTTTTAGATTTAACTATTCTAGTTTTTACTTAATATTACTTATATAGTTTTTAATCTTCTCTTTTTTTAACGTCATCTACATATCTGTGCCAGTATATTATCTTATCTGCATGTTTGTTGTTATTTAAGATTTTATTCGTTATAATACTATACCGAGAAAACATAAGACAATGCCAACAACTCCAAACACATACAAACAAAATACACAAACATATCCACTTTACTGCAGAAACTGAAAACAACAAAACATTGAATTTCTTAGACATCACCATAGCAAAAAATCAAAACAAACATGAATTCAACATATACCGCAAGCCAACCATGACATACACATTGATACACAACACATCGAACCACCCAATACAACATAAACACGCAGCATTCAAACATTTACTACACAGACTAAATAAAATACCTATGTCCACAACTAACTACACAGAGGAACTAAACACAATCAAATATCTAGCTCACAAAAATGGATATGAGAATTATTTAATAGACAAACTACACAAAAGGAACAGTAACAACAACACAAACAACAAAAACATGAACACAAACTAATTCCTCACCCTATACATAAAAAAACTCACAAATAAAATAGCACACCAATTGAAAAAAGCAGGATACAATGTAGTTTACATAACAACAAATAAAAGCCAAACAGCTATCAGACACAGCATTAAAAACAATACCAACACGTACAATAACCCAGGAGTATACAAACTAAAATGCAACAACTGCAATAAGTTCTATATTGGACAAACAGGCAGATCTTTCGCCGAAAGATATAAAGAACATAAAAGCGCACTGCACACTACTATTGAATCCCCCTTCGCTAATCACCTCATCGACACTAAACACTCATGCAAAAGTATGGAAAATAACATGAGCATCCTCCACACATGCAACAGAGGCCATAAATTAAACACACTAGAACAGTATGAAATATATAGACATAGCGACACACATAAAAATGACATCTTAAATGAACAAAAACAGCACAGATCACGCATACTCTTCGATCACATCACTTCTAACTTTCAAAAAATTGTACCGAGGAAGCACAACTGCAGCAATCCTAGCGGCAAAAATACGAGGCTGAAGAAGTCGTAAGACGAGAACGTTTCCTCCAAGTGTAAGTTAACAATTTATCAACTTTTAGTTAACAAAAAATCTGGTCGCAAGTAATAGCAAAAGTGTAATAATAAGTATATATATATATATATATATATATATATATATATATATATATATATATGAAGTTAATATATTACTATTGTAAAATCATTGCACTTAATGGTGGATAAAATTACTTACAATAGTAATATATTAACTTCATAAAGTCAGTGCAACGGAAAAACAATGGATAACGTAAAATATCAATGTCAATATATATATATATATATATATATATATATATATATATATATATATATATATATATATATATTAAAACAACACAGGTTATTCAAATACAATAATATTTATTATTTTATATCCAAAGCTTTTCGTTGGCAAACAGTACCAACATCATCAGGAATGAAAATTACAATAACTATTATTGTAATAACAGATTATTGTAATTTTCATTCCTGATGATGTTGGTACTGTTTGCCAACGAAAAGCTTTGGATATAAAATAATAAATATTCTTGTATTAGAATAACCTGTGTTATTTTAAATTATTAAACAAGAAAACGTATTTTATATTTATATATATATATGTGCTGAAACTTATACCTTCACGGATGGAAAAATATGATGAATAGTTATTGTCTGGAGTACATACGTTTATTCTGCAGTGCATAAATTCGCAGTTCCAACGTTTCGCTAGAATCTCATCTAGCATTGACGAGGCGAATCCAACAACAGTTTAAGAGCGAGTGAACTGTTGTTGGGTTCACTGCGATTTTATGCACTGCAGAATGAACGTATGTGTCTCCAGATAATAACTATTCATATATATATATATATATATATATATATATATATATACATATTTTTTTTTTTTATCAAATGAATGTGTATAATTGTGAGTCCAGTTTTACAAGGTTTAACCATTCCTTTTTAAGGAAGTGTTGGAGCTTAGTTGTTAATTAAGTGACAGGTAAATAACAAATTAAATTAACAGACAATACTGTTTACCACATTCAATGATACACTACATAATCATGGTCTGTACACCCTTAAATTACCTGTGAATTTTTTAGTTTCCTAATTTCAGCAATTAGTTTGTATAAATTGTTTTTTCTTTAGTGCTATCATTAACAGTAAAGTGTAGTCTCTTGTTTTTTAATGTTTGTTTTCTATCAATCTTCGACGGTTTACGTATATTAAACGTATTTCTGAAAGTTTTAAATTTAATTAATTTTCGTTACGCAATTCCCTTTTCTGTTAACAATATCCTGTTCGCTTATGTTTTTTTATTACCTTTATATCAACGTTTATGAGAAGCTCTTCATCATATGTTCAGCAACAATAATTTAATATCAGAACTTAATTAGTTTGTAAGTTGTAGGAGGCACTTTACAGTCAAGCAGTACTGTCACTATACTGCCAACAATTACAGGCTACTGTCAAAAATTTAATAGACTTAGTACACTGCAACTTATTCCTATCCCTAAATGAAGATAAATAAATTATGAAATCAAAGCAATTTTTTTTGAAGTATTATAGACTCTAAATTAGTCTCTTGAAATATTTATAGTCCATTACGTTCGCTGAAAGTTAATTAATCTTTTTAACATTAATTTATAACTATTTAAACTTTAAATTTTGTAAATTTGTAAAAATTTACTGAGACAGAACGTTTTCGATCGCTATGTGGTGATCTTCATCAGTGTCTTCTCTAAATTAGTAAATACTCAAGTCAATAATTCAGTTTTGATACCGTCATCATATTTCTCAAACGGTTTATCTGTCTTTAAGAGATAAATGGTTGTACGTAACATTTGTTAGAATTAATTAAGCACAGCGCTGTTCTGAGATTACACTTTGTAGTAATTGCATCTGTCCTTTGTGAGACAAGAACTGAGCAAACATTTCGTACAAGTAGAGAAAAACTAGATTGTAGAGTTGTTAACGTATAGCCAAGTCGAAGCACCCATTAAACCTCGTTGTACTAGACCCGGTCATTAAGAGAAATGAAAACACTCCTGAGTGACAAAGATAGCTCTATACGTAGCTCCCATTCAGTGGTCGTTTTAAGATCTCTGTCAACATTAAGGTCACTCCTGGTGACAAAGATAGCCTTATACGTTGCTCCCATTCAGTGGCCGTTTTAAGGCCTCTGTCAACATTAAGGTCACTCCTGGTGACAAAGATAGCCTTATACGTTGCTCCCATTCCGTGGTCAATAGTTAAATCATAATTATTGTAATCTTGCCTAGTTATTAGTTAATCTTATTTACCCTAAAATCTTTATTAATTATTAGTTAAATCTTATTTAATTTTCATACGGATTTTCACGAAAACGGCATAATCATCAGTTAAAGTTAATTTAATTTATAGATAATTTTGGAATTTCTAAAGGTGATATCTCTGGCATTGTAATGGCTATGAGAAAATCAATTATTTTATGATTTAGTATACGTTTTGTTTTAATTATTGCTTTTTTGACAAAATAGGCTCACATTTTCACTTACTTTCATTTAATCATGCTTTTGTTTTATGTTTAGGGTTTTGCAAAAACTACTCAGTGTATGTGCAAGTGTCTTTTTTATGTTGCGTTTTTGTTTTATAATCAGGGTTTTGCAAAACCTATTTAGTGTATGCAATTGTTTTTTGTATGTTGTGTTTTGTTTTATAATTAGGGGTTTGCAAAACCCATTTAGTGTGTGCAAGTGTCTTTTGTAAGGTATGTTTTTGTTTTATATTTAGAGTTTGGCAAAAACTACTTAGATTATCTGTAAAGGTCTCTTTACTTGTAATACATTTCTTTACCCGTCGACTAATAAATTTACATAAAATACAGTTAATATTCCGTTAGGCTATAACCCAACTCGGTCTTTCATGCTTTGGTTCGTTATAGAATTGAGTACTTGAAGCACTCAACCTAACCAGTGACATCATGGGGTTTTGTCTTTTTTTTATCTTTCTTGAAGTTTACAAGGTTATTTTTAACCAAATAGCATTATCAAGTTTCGCGCCTACTTGAAAAGGGTTTATTGTAAATAGGAAAGCATAAAGGACAAGACTTACAGCTTTTGTGTTGTCTTTAGATTTTTTATTTAAATTACCATTTTAGTATCATTTGGCAAAAAAACACTACTTGAGGATTTTTATCAGCAGACGCGTTTTTACACTATGTCAGTGAATGGTTCAATGCTGTGAGTGATGGACAAGAATCGAAACGAGTCTTGTCCGTGACTCACAGCATTGAACAATGCAATGACCTAGTAAGAAACACTTCTGCTGACAAATATAGGTAAGTAGTGTTTTTTTTTGCCAAGTTATGCTAAAATTAGTAATATAAAGAATAAGGTTGTGTTTTTATTATTTATCTAGACTCTAGTGAACTATTACGAGGCAATTAGTTTTTATATTAGTTATTTATCGCCAACTTATGCATATTCATGAGTAATAGTTTCTTTTGTCCAATTATTACTATAATAGACTATGAGTACTATTGTTCTTACGAGGTATTTTATATGTTTAACATTTTAACAATAAGAAAAATCCCTATCAAAACATTTTGTGTAGTGCGCGTCATTATTGTCTATACTAATAACAACCAAATCCAATGTTTAAGAGACGTATTGTTATTTTTATAGTAATAAAACGCATATGACATGTTTGTGGTAATATACAAACAGGATTTTGATGATGCCACATATTAAAATGTAACAAATTATTTCATTTAATTCGATATTTTCATCAACGTTATAGGAATTTTCCAGATATTTTAAGTATTAGCCTAATATGGTTTTGCTATTGCAGTACGTTTTAGTAGCCTGACCTAAAGAAGGCTGTAAATGGCTGAAACGTTGACGAATTATTGAACTAAATTAACTAACAATTTATATTTTTCCTTGTTTTTCAACATAATCCTAATTGTTTTTTATTTTGTGGTTGTTTTTTGTAACATATTGTAGAAGATATTGAAATAGTGTTAAAAATAATTTTGTCTCTTTCGTACATTTTAAGATTTTATAATAAAATGTTGTAGCTGTTATGAATTATTTATGTTTATTATAATTTTAAAGGCGCTTTTTTTTTTGAAAACTAGATTATTTGTAATTTTGAATGTTTTTACTCTTCCCTTTTCACAACTCTATGTTTTCTGTATATATAACATTAACATCCCACTGTATTATAACATTATAACTGTATGAACTTGTGAATCATTCAACTTGTGCATCTGTTCGTTCTATTAGCTTATATTTAATAGTCCAGTCGGTGTATCCTGGTGTCAGATAATCCTCTTGTAATAAATGATATTTTACGAGAGCTTATTGTGTCCAGTTATAATTGTGGTCTAATTAATTATGTTCCTGGAAAGGTTGATGAATATTTCATGGAACCCGTTTATATCTGTTACTAATTGCCAAACCGTCCACACGATATTGAACAAATTATTTTAGGAACTCTAACATTTTGAATTTTATTTCTTTTAAATTACAATTATAGCAACATAGGTAATACAGTAGAACCTCTCTAACTCGACACGTCCGGGACCAAGGGGGTGAGGAATTCGAGAAAAAAAATGAATTTTGAAAGTCGTGAAATTAACATGTAATTATTGGTAAAGATAGCACGTAATTACGTAAATAGTTATGCAATGTAATTAATGTTGTACTTATGATTTATGTCGGCTTAGCTTATGTAAACTTAGCTTCACTATTACATAACACTAGTAGCCTGCAGTATAGTACGTTACAGTATTACAAATACAGTACCTTACCCTATATTTATATCAGACATAAAATTCCATGTCTTGATTTGAATTTGTCTAGCCACCCTTGAATAGCCTTAAAATTGTCAACACCGAATTCCAAATTCATTTGAAGAGCTTTCTGAATTAAAATTGGGCCGCTTAGTGGAATACGTTTACTTCGTTGTTGTGAGAAGCAGATAAATATCGCATCACTAAGTTGAACATGCATTGGTGTTGTCATTCTTTTTCGTTTGTCAACATCTCCATCAGAAACTACCATTTTTGTCATGAACTCTTCAATTTTTCCCCATTTTACTTGATGTCTTTTACGGTCACTCTAGGAATTCTGAATTCTATCGATACCGTTACAGCGCTTTCGCTTTTTCGTAGGTAGTCTTACTAATCAACTGAAGTTAAAGTTTTATAATTACCGCATTTAGACATTTCATCTTTATATAACCACTGTTGGAAAATGTTATAAAACAAAAAAGGAAACGAAAACTGAACTGTAGAATACAATTTGTATAAACAACAGTGTATTTTAGAATACAATTTGTATAAACTACAGTGTATTTTCGAATGCAATTCAACGCTCTCTACTATGTTGTGGTCAGTCGGTTACTGAAAACTTCTACTATATTTTATCACGGGTTGGAGATGTGTGAGAACAAATAATGCTTTGAGAGGTTTTATCACTTACTTAGTAACTCATGTCTGGTATGGGCCTTACCTGATGGTTGGCGAATATACTACGTGACAGTACAGTCAATGTTTGTTGTTATTGTGACGAATTACAGAAGGTGACGAATTATAGAGGTTACATATGTAAGGAACTGATACACTATTGTGCTATAAAACAACTATTATTTCATTAAAACATTGTTGTATAGTGCAGACCACGTAACCGTGCACTTGGCCTTGAGAGATCGTATTAGGCAAGACGGGAAGTAGAGGATCAGTATAAATACTTTCCTACAAACATTATAAGGTCTGTCAAAAAACTGACTTGGATAAGACGTTTGATATTAGATAAATTAGCTTCGGTATCAAAAAAGCAAACAATCTTGAAATATGTGTAAAAATATTGGATGCAGAAGCTATTGATGCATTGAACATTTTGAATATGTAGCATGTTTTAAGAAGTGGTAGTACACACAAGGCCAAGTGCACGGTTACGTGGTCCGTACTATACAATAACCACTGCGACGAGATCCAACCCAAACACGAGGGAATTAGTTTAATTTTGTTCGCGTATGGTAAAGCTTATGGATTACCGGCCAATCATTGCGACCAGGCTAGATTTAGTCAGAGCCTGTATTGACTGAATGTCTCAGGTTCAGAAAATGTCTTTGACAAGTTTTCCATTCACTGGAATCACGAGGTCTGAGCACTATGTTCTCAGATCATATTTTCTTGATTTGAGTAACTCAATACTCAGATCATATTGACTTGATTTTTTTCAAACATATTTATATAAATTAATAATCTAAATAAAAATAAATAACCTATATATATATATATATATATATATATATTTTTTTATGTATGTATGTATAATTAATATATATTTATACAAAATTAAACATAAATATAATCAAAAATTTAATTTAATTTCATGTAATTTTTACTTTAAAAATGACTATTTGTTGCTCGTTTTATGTTGCCTAATTTTTTTAGACGAATTTGTCAACCATAATCATATGTTTATTATCAATAAACAAAATTTTAAGCCATAAATAATGTAGACTTTTGCATTTATTCATATTAGGTTTTAACTACCATCTAGATACATCTGATTTTACTTCCTTAGTAACTTCCCAAAATAACCATTTAGAGAAAATAGTTGAACTAATTTATCAAATTTAATTCCGTATTTTCCTTTCTACGACTTTATAGATTTCGAGATAATCTATCAAGCAAAATTTAAAATATAATGTTTACAAGCTCTATGGGTAATTCATATCTACGCTCGTTCAATACTGAAGAGTGAACACAGATTACCTATCTCTACTTTGGCTACTTCATCGAAGTGGGTCGTGTCACTGGAAAGGAAAGTTAACTAAGTAAATGGCGGTCCCGTAATATGTGCTCATAGTAATAAACTCGTAAACCATCAACAGTGCATCAAATTAGAATAAATACGGTCAAACCTGAATACACAACGCTTAATAAACTGAATATCTCTTTACGAAACAAAACACATATTATACAAAATTCAATTATATTACAATCTGGGTGTAGAGATTCTTAAATTACAAAATTCCAACGTGATGGGATTTATTCGGTTATGATAGATTATACAAAAGTAAGTTTGTTAATGCAAACGTCAGATACACCAAGCAGCTACGTACGTTGCTTGTCCTAAAGCTACGCGATGACAGTTGATCGCAAATCGACTACTGGTCGATTTCACCAATCGATTACTATATATTAGGACAAATAATTATATATATTTTTTTAACCTAATATTTCTTAAATAGACAATTTAAGGGCATGTTATAATATAACATTATATTACAATGAAAATATTGGAAAGAACTCTAATACTACAAAAATAACAAATAAAACAAGTTACTTAAGATTAAACCTTTATGAACATTTCGATGGCCATGTCATCATTATTAGAGGGTCTAATTACAAAATTATAATCTAGCAAAAAAGAAGTTAGAAACTAGAGTGATCTATCACTAGTAATATTGTGTCATCGTAGTCCTTGATTAAAAATTACTTGGTAAAAAACTGATTAAAAAGAAGGTTATGTGATTTTGTATTGTTAACGTATCGTTTTACCACCATTTATCTATGTTTTGGGAGATTTTTAATAATTTTATTCTTTTTTAAAATGAATCTTTTACCAAGACATATAAAAACGAAAAAAATAAACGTGTTACATTAACGGCAAAATTTTATCAAATTTTATAACATTAAACAATTGTTTGAAAATACCAGTCAGTAGAATGCAGGTTGTACAATACTTGAAAATCATGTTCCCGGCAATCCTTCCTCTATCCTTAATACTATAAATCATTTTGTCCTTTCCTTCTTCACATTTTTATTCCAGTTATCATTATGATTTTTCATTCATCTTGGAAGCAATTTATCTATGAACCCTGTGAGGAATGAGTTGCCTTTAGTTGTGCAATCTTGCCTCACGGTAACCTACATAATAAATGAGAGATATTATATAAATTCTTTTATTAGTTGTTTCACTAGTAATAGTTATCACACCCTTCAAAGGTGATAGATTGTAAAACAGATACATTGCTATATAAATAATATTCGAGCTGGCTTGTGAGTGAAAGTTATAATTAAATAATAAAAATATATACAACTCACAAATATAAATTTTTTTAAAATTTCAAACGCGTTTCGACGACAACTTTGTCGTCATCTTCAGTGAAAATACACAAATGAAATTAACTAAAAAATATATATATTAAACATAACCTATAGAGTTTTAGCAAAAGTAAAAACAAAAGTGAAAATCAGATGTGGGCATTGTCAAATTTATAGCCACAGCTACTAATATAATTACATTAAAATAACATATGTTAATTATAAATATTTAATTTTGATGTGCCTATATAGCTGGTAAAACATAATAATAACAAAATTATTTAAATAATTTAAAAAATTTAAAAAAGATAGTATTTAACAATTAATAAATTTAAAATAATATTGAATTTTGAATTGTTCCTAATTCATTATTAACAATTTTATCTTTATTTCTATTTATAAATAAAGTTTCCCATGCATCTAATTCATTAAAATTTATCACATTTTTTAAAAGGACAACATTTTTATTTTTAAATTCGTGTTTTTCGTCCAAACAATGTTTTGCCATAGCTGATTTTTCAGGCCTATTAAATTTAACATGGGAAAAATGTTCTTTTGCTCTAACTAGTATGTTTCTTTTTGTTTGTCCAATATATTTCATCTGGCACATATCACACTGCAAACTATAAATTCCTGATTTATTTTCATTTTTTATTATATCTTTTTGGATCCCTAATAGATTTTTTAGGTTAGTTCTTGTAACTAACGTTACTTTTACATTACTGTTCTTATCCAAAGCTTTTTTAGCCAAGTTAGATAAAGGTGGATGGTAAGCTAATCTAATCCATTTTCTTTCTTCTCTATTTTTTAGTAACGTGCATCTTGAATTATTAATTTTCGTCCGTTTCATTTTGTTATGGATGTTATCTATAAATGATTCATTATACCCGTTAAATTTTGCTACACAGTAAATATAATTTAATTCTTTTATATAATCTTCTTTCGAAAGAGGTAGAGTAATTAATCTATGTATCATAGAGTTAAAAGCTGCTCTCTTATGTATTTCAGAATGAAAGGAATCTTTAGTTATGTATCTATTTGTATGTGTAGGTTTTCTATATATGTTAAATTTTAAATTGTTATTATTTCTAGAGACCAGGACATCTAAAAACGTTTAAATTCGTGTTTTTCGTCCAAACAATGTTTTGCCATAGCTGATTTTTCAGGCCTATTAAATTTTATACAGCCTATTGAATCTTATACAGCCTTTAAGATACATTGCTGTATAAAAAAGGACACAATAAGTGGCGGTGGTCGACTGAAGCGAATACTTCATTTAAAAACTGTAGGTAATAGAGGTTAAATATAATATTTTGTAAAAATAAACTTTTCGTTAAACAATTAAACTGTTTAGAACAATCTAACAAAATGTGGAACTATTTACTCTAAATCGAGTATTCGTAATCCTTGGATGAATTTCTTTTATTGTTTTATATATACACAGTTAAATGATACTTTCATAAACAAGAATTTTTATTTTAGTTTTCTTCATATATTGACGTTTTTCGCTAGTTGCAGTATCAGCTTTATCAAAATTTTCTTAGTACCTTATATTTCTATGACTACATCTGGTCTTCAGATGTGATACATCTGAATATACATCGGAGTCTAGATGTAGTCACAGAACTATAAGGTACTTTGAATATGCTGATATTGCCAATCAGCAAAAAACGTCAATATATGAAGAAAACTAAAATAAAAATTCTTGTTTATGAAAGTGTCATTTAAATACTATATATATATATATATATATATATATATATATATATATATATATATATATATATATATATATATATGATGATGATGATGGTGAATAGTTGTTATCCGGAGTGTATCCGT
>JBAIZL010000005.1:59340154-59385154 GCA_036971475.1 Prosapia bicincta | reverse complement strand
AGTGTATCGATGCCACGTTATCAAACATTACTTCCTACCCGCTCCTTACTTGCTTTTAGGTCTGAGAAGATTACAAGTCTAAAAATGGCAGCCTGTCTTCTTTACACAAATGAAATCACTAAACAATTATAGTGTGGCTCCACTACTCCGTGACAAAGAAGTAAAACAATGAAAATAATGTTTAATTTAAAAATCAGGATACATTACAAAAATATTTCAAACTCAATTAGTTTTGAAAAAGTTTAAAAATCTTTTTTCACACCTAGTTCTTTTACACACCTAGTTGAGTTGTGTAGGCTAATGTGTAAGTAAGCTAATGTGGTGTGTAGGCTAATGTGTAAGTAAGCTAAGGTGGTGTGTAAGCTAATGTCTAAGTTAATGTGTAAGTAAAATATTGTGGTGTGTAGGCTAATGTGTAAGTAAGCTAATGTGGTATGTAGGATACTATGTAAGTAAGCTAATGTGATGTGTAGGCTAATGTGTAAGTAAGCTAATGTGGTGTGTAGGCTAAAGTGTAAGTAAGCTCTATTCTGGCGTAGGCTAATATGTAACGAAGTTAGTTTGGTGTGTAGACTACTGTGTTTAGCCAATTGTGTAACCACTTTACTGCGGTGTACAGGCTAATGTTATACTACATTACCGCGTTGTATGGACTAATGCATAGATAAGTTACGGTAGGCTAGAGTACAGCCTGAACTAGTTTAAGACAAAGACCCATGTTATGAACAAGTTTATTAAAAGTATTTATAATATATCCCCGGAGATATTCACAAGGATCAGCATAGTAGTACTACAAGAGTGACAAAGGCTTACACCATATCCGATAGAAGTATTTACAATATATCCCCGGAGATATTCACAAGGATCAGCATAGTAGTACTACAAGAGTGATAAAGGCTTACACCATATCCGATAGAAGTATTTACAATATATCCCCGGAGATATTCACAAGGATCAGCATAGTAGTACTACAAGAGTGATAAAGGCTTACACCATATCCGATAGAAGCATTTACTATACTTCCGTGTAACTGGGTTACGCTTTTATGGCAACCATTACTTCCAGCGCTATGTAGTCTACTTGCTACAATCTGATTTCGAGGTACATTATGGTCTAGTACTCGTTTGCAGATAAAATATATTATAAGAAAGGTTCTTTACAATACTAAAAGTCTTAGCAAAAATCTCCTATTCAAATAAATTTCACCAAACCTTTCCGTTGAAATATAGAAAATAAAATCGTGTTTTAAATTTATTTTAACAACGTACTTAACAAGTCCTATTGCATTTTATTGTACCTGATTTTATCCCTTTCTTATTAATAAATATTTTTTCTAAAACAAATATACAATTATTTGAGCTACGTTTTAATATCGCGCATTCAATATAATATTTACTTAATTTCATCCGCGCTTCAGAACTTCAAACTTGTCTTTCCCCGAGTTGTTTTATAAATATTTCGTTTCACAATGTGGGTTATGTTATATTCTTTGAGAGCGGCTGTTTTCATTGCAAATAAAAAACAGTGCCTTGTTACTGGATTCAGTTACGAAATTTTGAAAGTTCCACTGATCTTTGAATGTTTTTTTATTCACTATCTCATTTTCGCTTCTCTTCCATTCTAGTTAATCGCACACAAAAACGACAAACCAAATCAACACACTGTTACGAAGTTATCTTTTAAACACGCATACACGTGTTTTAATCTAAGAAGCTACGTCCTACTACTCTTATTTCACAACACAAGAGTTCGCTTCCTTCGCGTTTCCTAAACGGTGTTGGGCCTTGGAACTCACTGAAGTAATCAGTATGGAGCCAAGGCCGAAACGTTTGGAAACCCTGGTTTATAACGCTTTACTGCTCAATAAGCCTTTGTTTTTTTGTATCTCGTAACATTCTAGCTCTTCGGAAATCGCTTATAACATGTAAAGACTCTTTGTACCTACATCATCTTCAGTGCTCTTGTAAAAACTAGTTTTCTTTGTCGTATTTATTTCTGTTACAATATTTTTATTTATTAATCCTTATTTATTGAGTTATTAAAAAAATTTTATTTGAAATTTTTATAATTAGTGTCAGCTAAAATTGTAACCTAAAACTATAATTAAAATTTGTAAAGTGAATTTAATAATAGTAAGAATCAGTTGTGTCAGTTTTCAGTTTATTTTAAGAAATATTTATCTTTAATTATTGTGGTCAGGCGAGAAATTTTTAATATTGATGTATGATTTTAGACGGATGTCATTTCTACAGTGTCTAAAAGTTTACTTTTGCAAATTAATTTAGAGACTTTAAAAATAAAATTAATTAACTAAGTAGGGCTTACTTGCTGATGTGTTTCAAAACAATCGTTCCTTTTACGAAGCAGTACCTCTACTGGCGGCATACGCGTTAGGTACAAAGAGGTGGGAATAGATTTATGACTGTGGAAGGGGTGGCTTATTTTAGTTGTGCGCTATGTAATGGACAAGGGAGTTGGCTTCAATGTGTGTGGTCATTTAATATGTTTTCTTTATCTGCTGCATAATGCTTGTATATATCGTATTTTTTAAAGTTGTTAGTTTTTTACTTTGTTTTAATGTGTGGCGTATTTTTAAATTACTATGTATGTTCCTGTTTTTTAGGTGTATTGCGTAGCTGGATTTTCGTTTGTTTGGTTTATTTGGGTAATGTGTTCTTCTAAGCGTGTATAAAATGACCTATCGGTTTGGCCGATATAATAGCTGGAACAATCATTACATGTTAATTTGTAGATACCGGATAGTTTGTATTTGTCTGTTTGTTTATGAACGGGTTGTATATGCTGTCTTAAAGTGTTTCTTGTTTTGTAAGATATTTGGTAGTGACGTTTTAGAGTGTGGAGACTATTTTGTTTGTGTTTTTGTTGTGGTAGGTGAGGAATATGTATTTATTGTTTTTTGTGTGGTTTGTCTGCTTGGCTGCTTGATGATGTTTGTGTAAACATTGCTTTGTAAAAGGAACGATTGTTTTGAAACGCGGCAGCAAGTAACCCCTATGTATTCACTTAGTTAAGTATTTTTTAATTATAGTTTATTCAGTGAATTCAAGATGACTACATTAAGCAATTTTAATTGAGAGAGATTAAAAGTATAAAGTTTCATTTAAAAATTTTTTAATTTAAAAAAGTTTTCATAAATATGTCATTTAAGGAGAGTACATAATAGAAATAATTTCCTTAAACTCTAATGTCTTTTAATAACTATTTAATGTGTTTAAGGTTAATGACAGATCACAGCCCTTATTCATGCTAATATAAATACGTTTCGTTTTTGGTATCCAAAAATTCTTTTCAAGAGCTAAAAGTTTATTCATTTATTAAGTGAAATTTAACATTTTTTTACTTATTTTTTGATTTTTTTTATATTGTATATATCATAATAATTGTAGGTGTTTCATATTTAAATAGTGCCTCTGTTATTAATAAGTATGATAGTATTTGGCCGTGTATCTGTGTTCGTTCTACATTGATTGTGATCAAACTTTGATCTAGCGGTGCAATTTGATTTGTAAATGTTAATATTTATTAAGACTTATGGAATATTTGATTTTAATAGTGTTAAAAATATTGTTTATGAATGTAAAAACTATAGTTATAGCTTAATATTAGATTATAAAACTTTTAGCTTTTGAAAAAGATTTTCAGATAGGAAATCGAAATGTAGAATGTATTTGTATTAGCATGAATTGGTCTGTGATCCTTCATTAACCTTAAACACATTAAAGCATTTATTTTGTTTTATTTTTCATTTTAATCAACATTTCTTTCGACTTAGCTTTCCAATTTTAACAACAATTTTTTTAGCCACAAAAATTGGTTTTACAAGTGAAGTTATTTAGTTAATTAATTTTTTTTAGTAAAATTTATATTTCAATGTAATTATGTCTATTTATTACTGTATTTTATTTTGAACAACTGTAATTACTTGTATGAGAACATTATCTGCTACAAGAGAATTGTTTATCCTTTAGTTTTGGTTTGCGATCACTGGGGTTTAATCTCAGAGAATTCACCGATTGTCCTACATAGACAGTTCTCGATATTTGGTTACAGCTTTGCACAGTTAATAGGGACTGAAATCATTGTTAGATACCCGATATTCGCGTTCGGGTTACACGCAGGGTGTGATTATAAGATGTTCTATTTATGTTGATCCCGGCACCACTTTATCAGAAAGCGGTTTAGTTTTTTTTTAAATTTGAAAATTTAATAATTATTTATATAATTACTATCCATGCTTTTCCTTCGATTTAACACAATCAATTTAAATGCAGAAAATAAATAAATTTTTAATAAAATAATATCTTTAATTTGAACGAAAAGGAAGCCTTAGAGGAAGTTTTTAGTTTTTTTTTTTACACTAGACCAGGGGTTTCCAAACCTTTTGGTACCGCGCCCCCTTATCTTGAAATCCTCCCACGGCTCCCTCCACTTTACAATATATAAATGGTATGGACATATGAAAAAAAACAAATAATGTGTATATTAAAAATAATTTATTTTTCGTTATTTACTTTTACAAAAAATATGACATCACACGTCAAATGTAATATGCAATGTAAATGTTAATTATTAAGAAAAAAACCTCTTAGCGAGCTTACATTTTTTACATTATCATGGTTACATTATTTGAGGTTGTATTTTAGTGAGGGCACAATCCAAGTCATTAGTAGCATCAAGTTTGTTTGTATAATAATAAATATATGTAGTATATCGTATTACTTTCCAACTGGTTTCGCGCCTCTTGACTTGCCTTCACGACCCCCCCCCCCAGTTTGGGAACCCATGCACTAGACGACAAGTAATTTAGACATAATTCTTCAGCTAAATAAAGTGTACAATATTATTTTTACTTTTAGAATATGTTAACAAATAAAACTTAAACAATACAAAAATGCTTTGCTTATAAAATATAGCTTTGTGATCCAAGAGTCTATAAACAAAGTAAAAAAAACAATTATAAAACTCTCGAATTTTATAGTCCATTACGTTCGGTGAATCTTATTAATCACTTAAACACTAGTTTATGACTATCCAAACTTTCGGAAAGTTCGGATAGTCATAAACTAGTGTTTAAGTGATTAATAAAAATTATAAAACATTTAAACCAATTACAGCCTAACTTATGACTATCCCTATTATGAAAACATTTTACTACAATAAAAATTAATAATAACACAAAGACAACATTCGGTCACTAAAGCTACTTCCTGAGTCTTGATTGCATTGATCGTAGCCTTCATGAGGGATTGCTATCGTAACTTACATTACAGATCTCAAAACTCATAGTAAGCCATTCAGTAGGAAGTTTGCAATAAATGAAAAATAGATCTGAAGGCCGTCAGGTTTAGCATGACCGGTGAAGTGCGCAAGAGGGGAAGGCATATAGTCGTGAGCAACAACTGCTACCGCGATAGGGGAAACGTACTATACTTCACATTACCTTATTCACTGTACGAACGTTAAAAAGAGATTGTATCCGCCAGTAGAGTGCGTGAGGTTTAACGGTTTCCTTCGTTCTGCTCTAGCATTTGTCTACTAGCCCAACTGAAAACATTATACAATACATATATCGTCTCTTTCGCAATCGCGACTCTTTCTTTGCAGAAGCAGAGCAACACATTTAAAGATCATATTAATTAAATTCCTTCTGTTAAGTCACACTCTCCTTATATATATATATATATCTTGTACAAATTTTCAATCGTTAATAAAATACGTTTTTATTCATCCAATCATGTTCAAATACATTTATTTTAACCTATAGTGGATGGCAATTGATGTTAATATTTTCAAATATTTATTCAATATATATCCTCCAGAATTGTACCCCTAGAACACGTGATCAACTCAAGTGCTTCTGCACATCTCTAGGTGACACGGCAAGTTAACTTGACAGCTTGTACTATTGCCAATCATACTGGTTTTTTCCAATATGAGGAGCATATTTTTCTACAATTAACACTTAAAGACATTTGTGGGTATAACATTATTCATTGCATCCTGTTATAATTACATGAATAATGTTTGTTTATTAGTATTAATAAAATACTAATCAACATTTCTGTTGGGAATATTTCTATATATTTGAGTACAGTTTTCTGCCATTTCTATGGTTACAATATTCTCCTTTAAAACAGATGAGAATATTGTAACGTTATTAAAGCCAGAAAACTGTACTCAAATATCTATTTGCTTATTACTACTATGTTTTTATGTTTTTTGGAAAAGTATTGTTGAATTTTTTAATAATGTACATAATTTAGATTGTAAATAAAACGCCGATTGAAACAAAGTGTTAGGGTGACTATTTATTCTATTCTTGTCTTGTGGTGCGCCTTCAGGGTCCTCCTTATATTTTACTACGTACAAGACGTCAGACTCACTCTTATTAAAAGTTATGATGTTATGCAACACACTGAGAGGGTTCCATATAACTTATATTGAAAGAGTATTGTTCAAATTGTTCTATACAAATTTAAAACTGAGAATTAACTAACATATATATTAAATAAATAACGTTTGGATATTTTATGGGTAATGAATTTTTAATAAGGAAACTTAGAAAAAAATATGATATTTGTGTGTTTTTAAGTTCACACACACATACAAACACACACACACACACACACACACACACACACACACACACACACACACACACACACACACACACACACACAATCACACACACACTCACACACATACACACACACATACACACACACACACACACACACACACACACATACACACAAACACACACACACACACACACACACACACACACACACAGACACACACACACACACACACACAAACACACACACACACACACACACACACACACACACACACGCACGCACACAGACACACACACACACACACACACACACACACACACACACACACACACACACACACACACACACGCACACACACACACACGCACACACACACACGCACGCATAACACACACACGCACGCAAACACACACACACACACACACACACACACACACACACACACACACACACACACACACACACACATACACACACACACACACACACACACACAAACAGACACACACACACACACACTCACACACACACACACACACACACAAACACACACCCACACACACACACACACACACACACACACACAAACAGACACACACACACACACACACACACACACACACACACACACACACACACAAACACACACACACACACACACACATACAAACACACACACACACACACACACACACACACATACACACACACGCACGCAAACACACACAACACACACACAAACAAATATATTTAACAGAAAATATCAAGAATTAATATACAAAAAAATGAGAACGGATTCCAATAAAAATAACATAACTAATATTAGGCTACAAATAGCTATTAGGCTACAAAAATTTATAAATTAAATTTTATCATATAAATTGACAAAATATGTAAATGTGAACAAAATTTAGGTCGTTATGTAAGAGATTATGTTTTTGTAGTCCGTATTTAATATATAGAGCTTGAGGACGGCCGTAGGAAATTGTGTTACTTTTTTTTAAATCGGAGCGTATTGTTGAAATTTGTTAACGTTTCTCAAGTCAGGGACATCTTTAAATAATTAAATACGAATTAAATAATGTAGAAGAATTTTTAATCCAGTAATGTAATATTTTGGTTTATTTTAGGCTTAAAACTTAGTGTAGCTGTTACAGTACTCTCCTTTGAAGGTGACATTATACAAATATTTTTATATTATTTAATTACCAATATAAATTTACCAATACCCTTTTGCAAACAAATAATGTATTTACAGAATGACATTTTATTTTGCTGCTACACACATTTCTAATATTAACAGTGTCGAAGACATAATAAAGAATAATATATTGTATTTTCACTCTCATAACATTGTAATAGTTAACAATTGTTAGTTTAAGTTAAAAAGGAAAACAAATTAAATTAAATTGTTTATAATGGTTGTGGAAATATTTGAGAACATGTAATAATGTAAATAACGAGTTGTCGAGATGTACATTTTCATGGTTTAAAGTGAATAGTCATTACGTCATTATTATTACAAAGGGTAGGAAAGTTTTGTGAGCGTAGGGTTAAGTATTGTGGGCACGTAAAATTCTTTGGTGGAAGATTTGTAGAGGATCATGACGTCACGAGCGCTCGACACAGGATCGTATACCTGAAGTCTACATATTTTCTTTCCGAGTCACAAAGGAGTTTCTATCTGTTACAACACATTGTGAGTTGAATAATACGGAAGGGTAGAAATAATTTGGTAGAACTAAAGAAAGTACATAATGCTCCTGGGTATAGAGGGAGGTTTCGGCAGGATTGCTCACGTGACAATCATCCGAGTAGAAGATAGTTGTCTACCTGCTACCAAAACTGTTCCTGAGTAAATGATTCACAATGTCACATTGCATCACTCACTTATATCAGTGACGTCAAATATCTTTACGAGTAACGATTGGAATAAATGTGTAACTTTCCGCTATATTATCAGATATTTAGTGCAACCTACATAACTGCCTCTCTCTGTCATCGCACTTGCTACGCTAGAAAGCCAAGAATTTAATAAAAAGTTATATTAAAATCTGAGCGTTTCAACAGTATAAATGGGTTTAATATTAAATTGAAAGTGTATTAATAAAACACGAGTAATTTTTGTTACGTCATTGCTTTTATTTATTTTACCTGTCTTGTTGTTGTCAAGTCCTGAATTTTTGTTTTATCAGCTGCTTCGCTCTCATAGCTCGCGTCTTCATGATTGTTTTATGACTTTCAAAATCGAAAGTTCAACACACTTCTAAACACAAATATCCCAAAATTGTTATTATTTAGCTACAAATACAACAGAATACTGAGCTAGTTGGTTTTGTGGTCAATGTTTTTTTCTTCTAAATTTAGTATCGTAGTCTTTCCATCCAGTATAACCATAATTGTATTTTCTCTTTTCAATTGTTTTGAATAACGTATATTTCAAAAAAAATTATCAAATAACTTATATGACCCCAAACAGGAAATTTCTAGATTTCATAAACTGAATGCATTTATCTCATGAAGTGATTTCAATACGTTACTCCCCCCCTCTCTCTCTCTCTCTCTCTCTTTCTCTCTTTCTCTCTCTCTCTTCTATCCCTCCTACTCCCTATATTTTGTTTTATTCTTTTATATTTCCTCTTCTGTCTCTGTTCTCTCTCCTCTCTTTCTCACTTTTCATCATCCTCTCTCTCTGGCCTATCTTTTATATCTTCTCTTTCTCGCTATCTATCCTTTTCTTTACCAGTTCTGGTATTTTAATCAGAATTTGTGAACTTTTCACACATTTTGTATTCAATATCTAAAAACATGCGAACATGATCAATTCACTCGATATTATCGGTTATAAGAAATGTAACTTATTGCAAATATATTCCCTATAACGTTTTCCTGGTTAGTATATAGTTAAATAAAAACACTTTATTTACAAGAGTAAATATTATAATAATTTCTAAAGCTCGTTTGAATAAATTTTCAACTCTTATATATAAAATTTACGAATAATCAATTAAGTTGGTATGTTAATAATTATATCTAAATCTCGTTTAAAATTAATACACTGATAAAATTTTAAATTACCCCTGAAAAATTTAATTTTTCCACATATTTATTCCATAAGACAGGTTGTAACAATTTTATTTGTCTAATTTTGGTTTTCTATGCTAACTACGCACTTAGGAAGAGTACCCTGCTATGGATGGGCTAATTTCACAAAGCAAACCGCCATAAATTTCTGCTCTACTGCTTCACTTTTATACTGAATTGTCTGCAACAAGATACTGAAGTATATTTAACGTTGCATTCTGATTTTTCCTCCTTTACGTTTCCACTCCGTTGATCAAAGTCTATTGATACATAGCGGACTGAGTGACCCATTTCAATGTTCAACTGAAACCCTTTGAACGTGGCTTTTCGTAATTAATTGTGCTTTTCAATTTCAGTAAAATAACCGACGTACAGAAACTTCCCCACAAAATCCTTTTTCGATGTAGAAATATTTGTAATAAATTCTAACCGCATGGTTTATTTTGTTTAGAGTAGAAATAGTTAGTAATTGGCCTAAGATTTTTTTTTAATACAAAAATATTCAAAACATGATGTGTCTCTAAAGAGTGTGTTAAATTATTTCTTTTGGAGTTTCAAGGCGGTCGGACGGTAAAAATAGTTTTGCAGAAGGAACAAGAAAGGGCGGTAAATATTGGTAGGTTTGAGGAACACAGAGGATATAGACACTCTACATATAAACGCCCTGATATGCTAGAGAATACATGGTTGGATCACTGCATCAAAGTCGCGTATCTTAAATAGAGAATTATGGGACCGTTCTTTCATGTGAATACTGCCTGACATGTACATAATCGTTTATACGAATGGTACATAGTGTATGGACTGTATTAGTTGTATTAAATCTTAACATATGATTTTATACAACAGCTGATTTTATGTTATAGGTTATTTTGTACAACAGCTCGTATATACGAATGGTACATAGTGTATGGACTGTATTAGTTGTATTACATCTTAACATATGATTTTATACAACAGCTGATTTTATGTTATAGGTTATGTTGTACAACAGCTCGTATATACACTCGTATAATGATACATAGTGTATGGACTGTATTAGTTGTATTAAATCTTAACATATGATTTTATACAACAGCTGATTTTATGTTATAGGTTATTTTGTACAACAGCTCGTATATACGAATGGTACATAGTGTATGGACTGTATTAGTTGTATTACATCTTAACATATGATTTTATACAACAGCTGATTTTATGTTATAGGTTATGTTGTACAACAGCTCGTATATACACTCGTATAATGATACATAGTGTATGGATTGTATTAGTTGTATTAAATCTTAACATATGATTTTATACAACAGCTGATTTTATGTTATAGGTTATGTTGTACAACAGCTCGTATATACACTCGTATAATGGTACATAGTGTATGAAACTGTTTCACTTGTATTACATCTTAACATATGATTTTATACAACAGCTGATTTTATGTTATAGGTTATGTTGTACAACAGCTCGTATATACACTCGTATAATGGTACATAGTGTATGGAACTGTTTCACTTGTATTACATCTTAACATATGATTTTATACAACAGCTGATTTTATGTTATAGGTTATGTTGTACAACAGCTCGTATATACACTCGTATAATGGTACATAGTGTATGGAACTGTTTCACTTGTATTACATCTTAACATATGATTTTATACAACAGCTGATTTTATGTTATAGGTTATGTTGTACAACAGCTCGTATATACACTCGTATAATGGTACATAGTGTATGGAACTGTTTCACTTGTATTACATCTTAACATATGATTTTATACAACAGCTGATTTTATGTTATAGGTTATGTTGTACAACAGCTCGTATATACACTCGTATAATGGTACATAGTGTATGGAACTGTTTCACTTGTATTACATCTTAACATATGATTTTATACAACAGCTGATTTTATGTTATAGGTTATGTTGTACAACAGCTCGTATATACACTCGTATAATGGTACATAGTGTATGGAACTGTTTCACTTGTATTACATCTTAACATATGATTTTATACAACAGCTGATTTTATGTTATAGGTTATGTTGTACAACAGCTCGTATATACACTCGTATAATGGTACATAGTGTATGGAACTGTTTCACTTGTATTACATCTTAACATATGATTTTATACAACAGCTGATTTTATGTTATAGGTTATGTTGTACAACAGCTCGTATATACACTCGTATAATGGTACATAGTGTATGGAACTGTTTCACTTGTATTACATCTTAACATATGATTTTATACAACAGCTGATTTTATGTTATAGGTTATGTTGTACAACAGCTCGTATATACACTCGTATAATGGTACATAGTGTATGGAACTGTTTCACTTGTATTACATCTTAACATATGATTTTATACAACAGCTGATTTTATGTTATAGGTTATGTTGTACAACAGCTCGTTTATACACTCGTATAATGGTACATAGTGTATGGAACTGTTTCACTTGTATTACATCTTAACATATGATTTTATACAACAGCTGATTTTATGTTATAGGTTATGTTGTACAACAGCTCGTATATACACTCGTATAATGGTACATAGTGTATGGAACTGTTTCACTTGTATTACATCTTAACATATGATTTTATACAACAGCTGATTTTATGTTATAGGTTATGTTGTACAACAGCTCGTATATACACTCGTATAATGGTACATAATGTATGGAACTGTTTCACTAGTATTACATCTTAACATGTGATTTTATACAACAGCTGATTTTATGTTATAGGTTATGTTGTACAACAGCTCGTATATACACTCGTATAATGGTACATAGTGTATGGAACTGTTTCACTTGTATTACATCTTAACATATGATTTTATACAACAGCTGATTTTATGTTATAGGTTATGTTGTACAACAGCTCGTATATACACTCGTATAATGGTACATAGTGTATGGAACTGTTTCACTTGTATTACATCTTAACATATGATTTTATACAACAGCTGATTTTATGTTATAGGTTATGTTGTACAACAGCTCGTATATACACTCGTATAATGGTACATAGTGTATGGAACTGTTTCACTTGTATTACATCTTAACATATGATTTTATACAACAGCTGATTTTATGTTATAGGTTATGTTGTACAACAGCTCGTATATACACTCGTATAATGGTACATAGTGTATGGAACTGTTTCACTTGTATTACATCTTAACATATGATTTTATACAACAGCTGATTTTATGTTATAGGTTATGTTGTACAACAGCTCGTATATACACTCGTATAATGGTACATAGTGTATGGAACTGTTTCACTTGTATTACATCTTAACATATGATTTTATACAACAGCTGATTTTATGTTATAGGTTATGTTGTACAACAGCTCGTATATACACTCGTATAATGGTACATAGTGTATGGAACTGTTTCACTTGTATTACATCTTAACATATGATTTTATACAACAGCTGATTTTATGTTATAGGTTATGTTGTACAACAGCTCGTATATACACTCGTATAATGGTACATAGTGTATGGAACTGTTTCACTTGTATTACATCTTAACATATGATTTTATACAACAGCTGATTTTATGTTATAGGTTATGTTGTACAACAGCTCGTATATACACTCGTATAATGGTACATAGTGTATGGAACTGTTTCACTTGTATTACATCTTAACATATGATTTTATACAACAGCTGATTTTATGTTATAGGTTATGTTGTACAACAGCTCGTATATACACTCGTATAATGGTACATAGTGTATGGAACTGTTTCACTTGTATTACATCTTAACATATGATTTTATACAACAGCTGATTTTATGTTATAGGTTATGTTGTACAACAGCTCGTATATACACTCGTATAATGGTACATAGTGTATGGAACTGTTTCACTTGTATTACATCTTAACATATGATTTTATACAACAGCTGATTTTATGTTATAGGTTATGTTGTACAACAGCTCGTATATACACTCGTATAATGGTACATAGTGTATGGAACTGTTTCACTTGTATTACATCTTAACATATGATTTTATACAACAGCTGATTTTATGTTATAGGTTATGTTGTACAACAGCTCGTATATACACTCGTATAATGGTACATAGTGTATGGAACTGTTTCACTTGTATTACATCTTAACATATGATTTTATACAACAGCTGATTTTATGTTATAGGTTATGTTGTACAACAGCTCGTATATACACTCGTATAATGGTTACATAGTGTATGGAACTGTTTCACTTGTATTACATCTTAACATATGATTTTATACAACAGCTGATTTTATGTATAGGTTATGTTGTACAACAGCTCGTATATACACTCGTATAATGGTACATAGTGTATGGAACTGTTTCACTTGTATTACATCTTAACATATGATTTTATACAACAGCTGATTTTATGTTATAGGTTATGTTGTACAACAGCTCGTATATACACTCGTATAATGGTACATAGTGTATGGAACTGTTTCACTTGTATTACATCTTAACATATGATTTTATACAACAGCTGATTTTATGTTATAGGTTATGTTGTACAACAGCTCGTATATACACTCGTATAATGGTACATAGTGTATGGAACTGTTTCACTTGTATTACATCTTAACATATGATTTTATACAACAGCTGATTTTATGTTATAGGTTATGTTGTACAACAGCTCGTATATACACTCGTATAATGGTACATAATGTATGGAACTGTTTCACTAGTATTACATCTTAACATGTGATTTTATACAACAGCTGATTTTATGTTATAGGTTATGTTGTACAACAGCTCGTATATACACTCGTATAATGGTACATAGTGTATGGAACTGTTTCACTTGTATTACATCTTAACATATGATTTTATACAACAGCTGATTTTATGTTATAGGTTATGTTGTACAACAGCTCGTATATACACTCGTATAATGGTACATAATGTATGGAACTGTTTCACTGTATTACATCTTAACATGTGATTTTATACAACAGCTGATTTTATGTTATAGGTTATGTTGTACAACAGCTCGTATATACACTCGTATAATGGTACATAGTGTATGGAACTGTTTCACTTGTATTACATCTTAACATATGATTTTATACAACAGCTGATTTTATGTTATAGGTTATGTTGTACAACAGCTCGTATATACACTCGTATAATGGTACATAGTGTATGGAACTGTTTCACTTGTATTACATCTTAACATATGATTTTATACAACAGCTGATTTTATGTTATAGGTTATGTTGTACAACAGCTCGTATATACACTCGTATAATGGTACATAGTGTATGGAACTGTTTCACTTGTATTACATCTTAACATATGATTTTATACAACAGCTGATTTTATGTTATAGGTTATGTTGTACAACAGCTCGTATATACACTCGTATAATGGTACATAGTGTATGGAACTGTTTCACTTGTATTACATCTTAACATATGATTTTATACAACAGCTGATTTTATGTTATAGGTTATGTTGTACAACAGCTCGTATATACACTCGTATAATGGTACATAGTGTATGGAACTGTTTCACTTGTATTACATCTTAACATATGATTTTATACAACAGCTGATTTTATGTTATAGGTTATGTTGTACAACAGCTCGTATATACACTCGTATAATGGTACACAGTGTATGGAACTGTATTAGTTGTATTGAATCTTAACATATGATTTTATACAACAGCTGATTTTATGTTATAGGTTATGTTGTACAACAGCTCGTATATACACTCGTATAATGGTACATAGTGTATGGAACTGTATTAGTTGTATTAAATCTTAACATATGATTTTATACAACAGCTGATTTTATGTTATAGGTTATGTTGTACAACAGCTCGTATATACACTCGTATAATGGTACATAGTGTATGGAACTGTTTTACTTGTATTACATCTTAACATATGATTTTATACAACAGCTGATTTTATGTTATAGGTTATGTTGTACAACAGCTCGTATATACACTCGTATAATGGTACATAGTGTATGGAACTGTTTTACTTGTATTACATCTTAACATATGATTTTATACAACAGCTGATTTTATGTTATAGGTTATGTTGTACAACAGCTCGTATATACACTCGTATAATGGTACATAGTGTATGGAACTGTTTTACTTGTATTACATCTTAACATATGATTTTATACAACAGCTGATTTTATGTTATAGGTTATGTTGTACAACAGCTCGTATATACACTCGTATAATGGTACATAGTGTATGGAACGGTTTTACTTGTATTACATCTTAACATATGATTTTATACAACAGCTGATTTTATGTTATAGGTTATGTTGTACAACAGCTCGTATATACACTCGTATAATGGTACATAGTGTATGGAACTGTATTAGTTGTATTAAATCTTAACATATGATTTTATACAACAGCTGATTTTATGTTATAGGTTATGTTGTACAACAGCTCGTATATACACTCGTATAATGGTACATAGTGTATGGAACTGTATTAGTTGTATTACATCTTAACATATGATTTTATACAACAGCTGATTTTAGGTTATAGGTTATGTTGTACAACAGCCGTTTCAACTCGTAGCCTATATTATTTTATTGTACATTATTGAGTGAATACGTCATTCATTGGTAAGATTAAATGTTTTGCACGAGAGGAAAATGACGTCATCCGTCACCCTTCGTTCTATCACGAGTTGGGATTGATTCAATCATGAGGCGCGCTTCATATTTTACCGTAAATTAAGCGATAATAATATTAGGTTTATGAATGATTATTATTTTCTTTAATATTATTTATTGTACATTATTATGTGTAAATATTATTATTAAATATTTCCTATCGCTTAATAAATATATTAGTAGGTATTTCGATAGGTCTTACTACAATTTATTCACATTTATGGTAATAAGTAGGGTATTTGCGTTGCACGTTTTTTAATTTAAACGTCATTAGAGCCATCTGATAAAACTGATTTCAATTAAATTCGTTGAATAATAGTCGGTAAATCTTTCAACATCTATTAAGGTTTTCTGTTGACTATATTCGTTTATTATTAACTAGTTTAGCTACATTCTATTTAAATATTTATGAAATACTTTCTGCCTGCCTTTCCCACTGACTGCTATCATTACGGGCAAGTGTAAGAATGTTAAGTTGGTTTGTCTACGCTTCGTAAAATCAAAATGTTCTGCAGCAATTTAGGAAAAATTTCGACACGACACATAAGATGCTTCAAAGATGGTTTCTGTCAATTTTCCGCTTCAGTAACACACTCATGACCGCGGAAAACAGCTTTTCTAACTTATCAACCAACAACTATGCCATTTGGGGGGGGGATACTTCTCACACCTAATATATATGTATGTACGTTAACCGTAAACCTTGAAGTATAACAAAATTAAACTTCTATGAGACGTATGGTTTGTTTTGTTGCCCATTCCTCATCCAAGCAACCATAATGTGCCACAACAAAGCGTGCCAGGGTATAGTTGAATTTTTATAATTTTTGTCATTGAATAGTTTTCAATAGATCTAAAATTTTCCAAAACTGACAACAGCAAAATAGGGGCGGTCGATATTTTCTGTCTCGGCGACATGTCATATATTCGTTTGTTGCTTGTGGTAACAGTGACAAATAATGGAAAATACCAGTTCCAGTGACGACGGATCGATTGCGAGATTCAATACCATAGCCCGTCCGCGACCTTCTAGACTGGGCTTAGACTGCTGCCACCGCTCGAGTCACGGCGCTGATCATCGTGCAGTGTCGTTGAATGAAGAAGGAGGGGGGTTATCTCTGTTGTGATTGAGCGAGACGTCGCTGTTGCTGGCTGGAAAGCTACTGATATTTTACCACGGCTGTCATTGGATGATTTGTCACTGTCCCTGGCTCTACTCTCACCGCTCGGCTCACAGCACTGATCACCAGGCAGTGTGGTTGGCGGATGGGTGAAGATTGTCTCTGTTGTGATTGGGTAAGCCGTCGACGTCGTTGGCCGGAAAGTTACTGATATTTTACCACGGCTGTCATTGGATGATTTGTCACTGTCACTGCCTCTACGCATTCACGCTGTGTTTGTGGGGTGACGATTTGTCTCTGGAATCAAGACAGTGACAGTGTTGTGTGTAGACACTATTTCGCACTCGTTAGTTTGTTCTTAATTTCGTCGGAGTTAATTTTTAAATAATATGAGCCTTCCAATTAATAAAAAAGTGAGGTGTGGAATCATCTAACCAGTGTGGTATGCCTGCCTGTTATTGGCACATACAGAGTTGTCTCACTATCCCTTGTCACCGGTACAAATCACTGATTTGGTAACGGCTCTGTCACTAAACTCTCTGATCCGTTAAAGTCACTAAATCAACCATCCCTAGAGCAAAATGTCATCACTTGAGGCGTTGCCGTAAATAGTTTAATTTTATCGAAACGTTGGCTATTATCTCGGTACGTTTTTCATAAATTTACTCAACTAAAGTTAGCCGTACCGTTATTTTTGTTTAATAAAAACGCTAAAGTCTCGCTGATCCTCATGGATAATAAAGGTTTATGAGAAATAATATCTGTTACATACGTATGTTTTTAAAAGTGTATTATTTGAGGTAGTTTTAGAATATGGTCTTGTACAATATTGTTGCTTTACGATGGCTGTAAATATGGTTATATGTTCTGCCGTTATTTTAAAGAACATAACATGGTTGTAAAGTATTTTAAAGGTCGAACAAAGGTTGAGTATACGTTAGTCAATAAATTACACATAGTGAAATGACGAGGAATTTATTTAGAGTGCCGTTCTGAAACCACTGTCAACTTATTTTGTGTATTTATTGATTTTCAGTAATTGTTTTTTATTATTTTGATTCGTTTTATTTGCTCAAACACTGGAATTAATTTTCAATATATCTTATGGTAATCAGGACATGAAGATTAAGGTTCTTTTGAATTTACAAGACTGTAAATTTTCAAACACATACTTAAACTCAAATAGTATTTCTGATTGTTTTTCGGAAACTATACATTTGAAAAACGGAAAGGTATCAGAGGTTGTACAGTATTACAAGTAGGCGTGTGCTCCCCGACACGCTCGGCGGTAGGTTATGCATTTGTTCATTTGCCGCATGGAATTCAGGATTTCTTGGAATTTGTCACATACACAGGATGCCTCATTCCATATACAGTATTTTTAATGTAGTTTTTCAATCTAGAGGGAGGTTTTAACAGCAAGGCAATCATTATATGCTTAGAAACACATGCGAAAACATTCTAATTAGATAATTTGTGAAAACATGACAGGGTCTGGTTTTCCAACATTACTGGTTTAGATTTCAATCTGATAAGAAAAAAAATTAATTAAAACTGTTTTTGTCATAGTTTTCCTATTAAGGAAAAGACCTATTTCCTAGGATAAATACGTATAGGATATAATTGTAACAGATATAGTAAAAACTATCACCAACATTATTATAAAAAAAGAAATTGACAAGCTATGAAAATCTATTAACTAATTATTATTTCATAATAGATAAGTTTTGAATAAAAAAATAATTTTAGGTTAATCATATCACCTATACCAGCGACCATGATAACTCAAAGATTGGAACTAGCTCAACAATTTTTAAGACAATATTTAGCCACCATTTTTTATTTAAAAATAGTAGTTAAAATAAATTTGTTTGTTGGAGAAAATTATTAAAAAAGTATACAAATCCTATAGAGGTCTAAGAATTCAAAATATAGAAATAAACACCTGTTCTGTTTTATTTGATTTGTTATTCGTATCGAGAAACAGTTCTTTACTAGAAGAGTCTAATTTTTGTTTAATACTAAACTACGATTATTAAAACTTTGTACCAATATTAATAAAATTAAAAAGGTGTGTGGTCTGTTAAAAGTAGCATTTTTTTTTACCCAAACAGCTACTTGAGGGTTTCATGATAACTGAACTTAACAGGGGTACCGTGTTTTTCACCCTATCTGATTTATTGCTTTGTTTCGTATCAAGTAGCCTCGACCAGTAACCTTAACAGACTAGCCACCGTATTGAGTCAATGTCTCTTACCCAACTGACTTCCGAATACGTTTCTAATGTTAAGTCCACTCTAAAACAAATATTAATCATAAATAAAATAACAGATTCAATTAATTGATTTTTAATGCATATAAATCGTTTAAAATACACAAATATTAATCTATTGATTCATTCAACTTTCCGGCCAGTTGTTTAAACACCGTAATGGTGGATGAATTTTGGGGCAGGATATTTTACAAACGCATTATCACTAAAGTAAAATATCTACTTTATACATTTCGAACTAAAAATTATTCTAAATATGTTTACAGTAATTAAATTTTTTTACATCCGCATATCCTACGTCATTATCTATTCTTGAATTAACGCGAACTTAGCATGTATATATATATATATATATATATATATATATATATATATATATATATATATATATATAAATACAACACTGTTTTCTTGTATTCACTTATCACTTACACTATAATATACTAGAACAAGAATCTTACTTTGTATATATATATATATGAGTTGATGCTCGAAAAGGGGGACATTTAATTAAAATCCTTGAAATTCGACTCGCACATAGTCTATACAAAGTAAGATTCTTGTTAAAGTACATTATAGTATAAGTGATATATATATATATATATATATATATATATATATATATATATATATATTAAAACAACATAGTTTATTCAAATACAAGAATATTTATTAATTTATATTCAAAGCTTATCGTTGGTAAACAGTACCAACATCATCAGGAATGAAAATTACAATTTTCATTTCTGATGATGTTGGTACTGTTTACCAACGAAAAGCTTTGAATATAAATTAATAAATATTCTTGTATTTGAATAACCTATATTGTTTTAAATTATTAAACAAGAAAACGTATTATATATATATATATATATATATATATATATATATATATATATATATATATATATATATATATATATATATGTGTATATGTAATAAATGAAAAATATTTCAAAAACAAGAATAATTTAATGCATATATTATTCTTAAAGTACATTATAGTATAAATGATATACTGTATATATATATATATATATATATATATATATATATATATATATATATATATATATATATTAAAACAACATAGGTTATTCAAATACAAGAATATTTATTATTTTATATCCAAAGCTTTTCGTTGGCAAACAGTACTAACATCATCAGCTGTTTGCCAACGAAAAGCTTTGGATATAAAATAATAAATATTCTTGTATTTGAATAACCTATGTTGTTTTAAATTATTAAACAAGAAAACGTATTTTATATATATATATATATATATATATATATATATATATATATATACATGATGAAAGGCCCTACTTTATTCTGTTTAAGACCTAATTTAGTTTCGAAAGCAATAATTCACAAATCAAATCAATTTATATAAATTACGAGGGCAATCATATTATTTTGTTCTGCAAGCTATCAATAAAATAAAATATATATGGTATATTTAACGTTCATTTTACCTTTAAATAACCGCTCTATGACGGAAACAGATTTATCAGATAAAATTATCCAATTAATGTCTGTAAATGACAGCCTATAATACATCCTGAAACAAATAATTAACCCTGTTGATGATAAACGTCTGCATAGGTGGCGCAGTAATAATGAATTTACTGGTCTCATTTACCTAATACCCTTTAACCCTTGTAGGACCAAGGGGGGGCCTGTCAGGCCAATGGTTTTTAATTTTATCGTTTTTGTATAGAAAACCTTTTCGGAAAATTTATATAAAATTATTTATTGTCAATCTGTAACTGAAGAATCGGTTTCTAGACTTGTTACATTTTTTTTACAAAAATTCCTGTCCATAAGAATAAAAAAAGTCCGTTTGGGCCTCTGAGGCCCACCCCTTGGTCCTCAACGTAACCATTTAAAAAATGTTTCATATGTTAACTTTTTTTAAATTTTTATGAAAACAAACAGTATTTAACATCAATAGTGTATTAATATAACAAGTTAAACGACTGAGGTAATTTTTACTTAAATTTGTGTAAGATTGGTAGCACTGGGTGACCTTGGTATTTCCCTCTTTTTGCCGCTTGTCATTTCAGTCTGCCAGTGTGTTTGTGTTTGCCAGTATTATTGAGGTTGTGTTTGTGTTATTATTTACACCGAAATATGAGTAACTTATATGATCATAACAGTGAAATAGACAGAATGTTTGATGTATTGGAAACTTTCCAAACTGGAAACCGAGAGAAAAGAATCAGCGGCTTCAGTTTTTACGCATGTTGGCGCTTGAGCTTATCAAACCGCAAGTAAATCTACGGGCACAAAACATCGAAGATCTAACTATAAAACACCGTGTGTGCTATAGAACAACTTCTTGAACGAAAACTAACTTATAACGTTCGACCTCAACCAGTCTCACAAGCTGAAGTTGATCGTGGAAGATGCTTCATTTGTGTCGGTGCAGCAAGGTCAAAGAAAGTAAAATATGATAAGTTAGGGAAGTCAAAGTCTGTTTGTAGTCATTGCAATAAACATATATGTGGAAATCATAGCAAGAACACTGTCACCTGTGAGAAATGCCAAGCAGGTGGAGCGGATTCTGATTAAATATTTGGTTTAAGGAACATTTTTTATTGACTAAATAACATTTTTATGTTTTCATTATTTAATCAATATTTTTTATTATATTTCATCAAATATTCATGTAATAGTTTAGTCAATAATATAAATATAAAGTAAATAATGTAAAGTGATGTTTTTTATAAGTTCAATATTTATATATATATATATATATATATATATATATATATATATATTTATATATATATATATATATATATATATATATATATATATATATATATATTTATAAAATGAACGTTTTTGTTGTGTGGGCCTGCCAGGCCCCCCCATTGGTCCTTGAAGTAATGGCCTGACCCTTGGTCCTACAAGGGTTAATACGTATGTTTGCAACAGTCCAACCTATGTTAGGTTTGGGTCCTGTATTATAAGAAGACTTATTGGAATAAACATATAAAACAGGAATCTTTAAAACTTCAAACACTCGAGCACATTGTTAATGATAAAACTCTAACTATATCTGTCTCAAGATGTCTATAATATTCATGTGATGGGCTATATCTATAGTAACAACTTGAAGCAACTGTGGCGTAAATGTTTATATTAAATAAAAACAACCTCTTACCACAAATTCAACAATTTTTATTTTACCCTAACGTACATTTCGATTACAAAGTAATCATCAACAGAGGTATTTTACAAATGACTGTAAACGTCATTTGTAAAAAACCTCTGAAGATGATTACTTTGCAATCGAAATGTACATTATTTTAAAATAAAAATTGTTGAATTTGTGGTAAGAGGTTGTTTTTATTTAATATATATCTATAGTGTTTGTCTAAATTTCGGGGATTATTGACACCACAAATTTGCTATTACTTTGGTCTGTGTCATATTAAACGATTCACAAGTTAATAAAAAAAACCAAACACTATGTGCTGTATTAATTATTAGAATTCAAGCCACTTTTGTAATAATTAACAATATAGCTGTCTGATGCAAAAAGGTGTTGCACTGTTCAGGAGGTCATTATAGGGCAATGTCTGGGGCTCAGCTTAAGGGACTGTAGGAGTGATTTATTACTAACTACTCTTCTTTATAAAAACTAAATACAATAGACAACTGTTTTAGTGGCCTATACTCCGACACTCCTGAACACGTAGATGTCTAGAGCGTTCTGCACGTGCAGGCATTATGTTATACTCTGCAAGAGAATAAGGCATTTTTATTTAAATTTAACTGACGTTATGGTGTACAAAAATTAATTGAATATTCTGTAGTTAGTTGAAATTTGCATATACAAGATTCATAAGAAGTCTTTTATGTGTCGATATTTCGTTGATATTTCGCTCGTAATTTTTTAAATAGGGTATATTAGTAAAGTAATTTGATATTATCTTCATGTGTTGCAAAATATATATATTTATTTTAAAATATATAATGTATTATATATATATATATATATATATTTGTATTAGTAATAAGCACCAATTTCCAAATATTGAGAGTATGAAACTTATAAAAGAAATTAATCTTTATTAATGAATGAATGTATATGAAGCATTCGAAATATATAAATATAGTAATAATAACAAATTATTAAAAGAACAAATACAAATACATTCTAAATTTGATACTACATTCAATGTCTATAATGTTACAGCAACAAAATAAACTTGGCAAATTGAATAAATTTAGCAACAATTCTATTTCTAATTTAACATATGTTTTAGGCCTAAATCTTGCATTATTGTATTATTTATTCCTGATGATGTTGGTACTGTTTACCAACGAAAAGCTTTGAATATGAATAAATAATATTCTTGTATTTGAATAACCTAATATTTTATATATATATATATATATATATATATATATATATATATATATATATATATATTAAATACAGTGATATGTTTTCTTGTAATATAGTTAATAAATTAAAAACATTTCAAAAACAAGAATATTTTATTGCATATATTATTCAAAGCTTTTCGCCGATAAAACAGTACCAACATCTTCAGGAAAATAATTATCTTCCTGAAGATGCTGGTACTGTTTTATCGGCGAAAAGCTTTGAATAATATATGCATTAAAAGTATTCTTGTTTTTGAAATGTTTTAAATTTAGATATTATATATATATATATATATATATATATATATATATATATATATATATTAAAACAACATAGGTTATTCAAATACAAGAATATTTATTAATTTATATCCAAAGCTTTTCGTTGGCAAACAGTACCAACGAGAAGCTTTGGATATAAATTAATAAATATTCTTGTATTTGAATAACCTATGTTGTTTTAAATTATTAAACAAAAAAACGTATTAATTTGAACAAACATTTGTGCATTCTAGAACCGAGACGAAACTCACAGGGAGAGTAGTAGAGTATTATTTTAGCAGATCACGTGACCACTGTTAATTACCTGGTAGACGGACATAAATTATCACTTGATAGTTTATCCAATCGGTCCTCAATATAGAAAACATCACGTGATATAAATGTGGTTACCGTTTAACGTAATACGAAAAGTATTGTATTGATATCATTTAAATTCAAATTAAAAATCTTTTGGCGTGAACAATATTTACCGCAAATAAATATATTTTTCAAATATTTTCACAGTAAAAGAACGGTTTAAATAACGTAACGCTTTGCGAAAGTATTGAAAAGTTGCCCCTCGTCGTGTTCTATTTAAAATAGAAGTTTAACAAAGGGCGCTGTTTGTAGTAAAAAATGGGCGCACGTATTTCTAAAAATGTATTCGCACTTTGTGTGCACTGTACTAGTACTTTGTGAAAATAGGAAACAAAATTTGGACTGTTAACATGTCTGTTAGTTTTATTTGTTTCTAAATGGAAAGACAAACAAGATTTAAGAATATTCTTTTGAACCATAGTAAAACTGTTACAGGAATTCAGGCAATAAAAATAATCATAATAGAAGGAAACAGAAATAATTTTCTAACCACATAGTCCAGCGATATGGTCTTCACTATTTATATTTTGTAAAATATATATATATATATATATATATATATATATATATAAATAAATAAATAAATAAATAAATAAATATATATATATATATATATATATATATATATATATATATATAATATGTTTCTTTGTATAATAATCAAAATAACAGAGTATATTTAAATACAAGAATTAATTCTCACTTACTGAATAATTTTGATTATTTTGTTATATATATATATATATATATATATATATATATATATATATATCGTTTCTACAAGTGAAAAGCAATATATATATATATATATATATATATATATATATATATATATAGAGAGAGAGAGAGAGAGAGAGAGAGAGAGAGAGAGAGTAAGAGAAAATAGCTTGTGTTACACTTGGAAATTAAACTGTTCAGTAGAAAGAAATCTAAGTGAGGCTGGAGAAAATAAAAATGAGGTCAATAAAAACAGAAAAACATAGAACGAAACGGACTTTCGGTAGTAATGAAAGTTTTTATTGATGCATAAACTGAAGTAATAGAGGGCGAAAATGGAGAATATATCAAATAGTGCCGTCAAGATAAATGGATCACGTGTTGAGATGGGACGCAAGTTAAAATTAAGTTAGCTGTGCAGTGGAGCCGCGTGAAAGAGTGACTGGGCATTTTACCCTACCACCGACAATTTATAAGTTATAACGTATCTTGAAATTGTGAAACTGTTAAGAAGAACAAAAGAAACAAATTTAAATAATAAAGTATAATTTTTTATACTGATCTTGTTACGTAATTTATTTACGAACCCTTTAAATAATTTTAGGATTCCTCAAAAACTATTAACAAGAGTATAATTGCTTCTTTAAGGTCTAGTGACGTCATTCAGTGACGTATGATGCCACGAGTTTAGTGTCAATGAATACATATGTTTATGTGGAAAGGAAAGAATGTGGTAATACATTCCCGTTACGTATAAGCCTCAGGGTTATCTTGACTATATCAGTTGAAGCAGTGATAGTGGCTAGCGGTGTCAACGTAATTTTTTGTTTCCACTTTCACTAAATTCGTTGTGATTGTAACTTTGTTCTCTGTATGTATAATGTGTTTGTTGTTTTAATGGGGTGAACTAGTATGGAAGGGGTTCGAAGGATAAACAGTGGATCATACGAGGGTTGCGATAAGCTAGGATTAGATCCTGGTAGATCACGTGTGGAGGGTTGCGATAAGCTAGGATTAGATCCTGGTAGATCACGTGTGGAGGGTTGCGATAAGCTAGGATTAGATCCTGGTAGATCACGTGTGGAGGGTTGCGATAAGCTAGGATTAGATCCTGGTAGATCACGTGTGGAGGGTTGTGATAAGTTAGGATTAGATCCTGGTAGATCACGTGTGGAGGGTTGCGATAAGCTAGGATTAGATCCTAGTATCACGTATGGAGGGTTGCGATAAGCTAGAGTTAGATCCTGGTAGATTACGTTTAGAGGGTTGCGATAAGCTAGGATTAGATCCTGGTATCACGTGTAGAGGGTTGCGATAAGCTAGGGTTAGATCCTGGTAGATCACGTGTAGAGGGTTGCGATAAGCTAGGATTAGATCCTGGTAAATCACGTGTAGAGGGTTGCGATAAGCTAGGATTAGATCCTGGTAGATCACGTGTGGAGGATTGCGAAAAGCTAGGATTAGATCCTGGTAGATCACGTATGGAGGGTTGCGATAAGCTAGGGTTAGATCCTGGTAGATCACGTGTGGAGGGTTGCAATAAGCTAGGATTAGATCCTGGTAGATCACGTGTGGAGGGTTGCGATAAGCTAGGATTAGATCCTGGTAGATCACGTGTGGAGGGTTGCAATAAGCTAGGATTAGATCCTGGTAGATCACGTGTAGAGGGTCGCGTAAGGCAGTTAAACCTGTCGTAGTCATAAACACTTGTCTACTCCGTTCAATAATATATAAAAAGAAGAAATTTTAAGGAAGAATAAATGGAACCTGGTTAGACTAAGAAAAGACCATAATCGTCTTCTAGCATTGAAGTAAGGGCAAAATATCCAATAGATGAGGATAGATCGCTTAATTCATACGGATAAAAGTGTGATTGAGGAGAGAAATTCGTGAAATATTCTAAGAAAGGAACGATAATTACAAGAAAATGAACGTAACAGTTCAGAGCTAACGCACAATTAAGTTCATTCTTAATTAGAAAGTTCTTAAGTGTGGACTGATGTCACTATCATCTAAAATACAGTGTTCGAAATATACTAACTATTCTGGTTTCCAAGGAACGATGACTCCCAGAGATTTAAATATGACGTAAGTCAATGAAGTAATTAGCGTGTACAATGAAAACCTGTAAACTAGACCTAAATTTTTAATTAAGACGGATAATGAGAGGGGATTACAGTAGAGACTATATATATTCTGTGGGAAAAATGACTAGAAGCACAATAATGTATTTAAGTCAAATATTTAGAGCTTCGATTTTGAAGATAGAGAATAATCAAATAACTCACAATAATTAATTTATCTTCAAACATATTTTAATGATAAAGTCATCATTATCGTCCCTAAGTAAACTATAGTTATTATAATATCTAGGCTGTAACTTATAATAGTTATGTTCCCTGATGATTATAACTATCATTGAGTCGCGTATGGAATCAATTAATGATTGTGAGGTTTTGCTCATTACAATTTACTTAATATATTTTCAGTTGTAGTCAATAATAATTGCAATGATATTTGATTCAATCTTCACTTGAGCTAATAGCGCTACACTAAAACACTAATATATGTCTAATATATACACTAATATGTCACGCTTGCCTCTAGTAGGATTTACATTTTTTTATTACGGACTGAGTTGACAGTGGGATACAGCGCCCGAAACTTGGGATGTCCTTAATAATTAGATATTATTACTGGAAATCATATTCTACTGAGATATATATTTGGATATACAGTAGAACCTCTCTAATTCGCCACGTTCGGGATCTAAGGGTTAACGAATTCGAGAAAAGACGAATTACAGAGGTCGTTTAATTAACATGTGACTGTCGGTAAACATAATACGTAAATCGGTATGTCATGTAATTAATGTTGTACTTACACGATTTATGTCGGTTGAAAAACCTAACAACACTATTACACAACAGTATAAAAACACTAGTAGCTCGCAGTATAGATCGTAATCACAAATACAGTACGTCGCTCTGTTTTCATAAAAGGCATAAAAACATATAACAGTATTTTACGAGAACAATAACACTAGCAAGAAGAAATACGCTATATCTAATCTATTTACGTTTTAGTATTTTTAAAATTCTGCCATTTTGTTTTGTACTACAGAATTCTTATCTAAATGTTTGTTATTACTGTGTCGAATTGCAGAAGGTGACGAATTAGAGAGGTTCTACTGTAATAATTTGTATATAGGATATGATTACCTAATTGTAACAATATATTCACTATACGCTCAACGTTAATTGTTAATTGGCTGACGTACAGTTTATTCAAAATTACTTTTGATATATGATCCTTTGAAAACCAGACACCAATAACAATTACAAACAGCTAATAAAACTTGGCTGCGATGAGCTGTTTGTTATGAGTTCCTACAATCTACTAAATATAAACCATATGAAACACAATCAACTTTAAGTTAATATTGCATTTCCAAACGCTTAAGTCTGCTTTACGCATTAATTTATTCATTAATTTTAAAATATAAAATTTTAATACAAAAACGTAGTTAAAGGACTGTTTTTATTTAAGAAAATATATTTAGTATAATATAACGTGCGATATATTCTCCAGAGGTATAAATTCAAGCTGGCTTAAAGAAACACAGTTTCAAAACAAACTAATTCCTATCTTTTCAAATCTGAATCTATTTTACATTCGATGGGAGGAGTGGATAGACTGTGAACACACTGCTGGAATGTAAAAGTAAATTTTGTATTGCGCGCACTTCAAAGAATTTATAGACCCTTTGTACTACAAACCTGGTGAAACCAGGTTAACATAAATTATGAACGAAGCAGCATCTAGTTAAGGTTAGAGATAAACCTGCTTGGCGTTAGCAACAGTGTTTCTGGAAGTAAATAAACTAAGAGGTGTATTGGAGTAGACATTGTAAACACTTTAAAGTTGATTAATAACCCTGTACACCTAGTGCAATCGAGAGAAATTTTAACGACATTAAAACCAATGTTTTTACCAAGTTGTTTTTAAATTGCATTTAAATTTCAATTTGTACTTAAAAAAAAAATAATACTTGCAATTTTTGAAATTGAATATCACAAAGATATCAATGTTCCTTCAACTCTGCTCATTTTGCTTTTGTATTATTTACCAATGAAGGTATAATACAACAAAAGAACAGTAATAAATAAACCATATGAACAACTAGAAAATTATAAAAGTAAAATTGCCAAGAATGAATTACAACCTCACTACTAACTGACTACAGATCTCTTTCCTAATACACTTTGACTCGACAATACTACCTGATCAAAGATTTATCCAACTGTAGAAGGAAATGAAAGTCTTTATTAAAGGCTAAACTTTGAGAAATGAGTTTCTAAACGAATATTGCAGGATAATGAAGTAATTGTAACAACAAATTGGGACTCTCCCTATAGACCGTTAAGTCCTTTCACCAATATTTCACGAAACTTACACAAAGACTATGGTAAATATCATATTAAATGAAATTTATAATTTAATTAAATAAACCAGGGGTTTTAAAGTAGAGGTTACATGAAATTGTCATACTAGACGTTGCATGTTTGTATATGCTCTCTGAAACCATATAAAAATCATAATTTACTAATATCCAAGTGATGCAATTAATTATGCAATAATATAACAACAAACCTGCTCCAGAAAAAGGCAGGTAGCAAGTACGTGAGACTAAAGCTAAGTTAACAACAATAACAGCATTAAAAAAAAGATGAAACAGAACAAAATGGACTCCGCTTGGACTTTGTAAATTCTTCACTAATTATTTGGAATAGTTTACTAATAATAATAGTAAATAATAATATTAATAATAAATAAATAATAATAATATTTAGTAAATAATAATAATAATAATAAATGATAATAATATTTAGTAAATAATAATAATAATAAATAATAATAATATTTAGTAAATAATAATAATAATAAATGATAATAATATTTAGTAAATAATAATAATAATACATAATAATAATATTTAGTAAATAATAATAATAATAAATGATAATAATATTTAGTAAATAATAATAATAATAAATGATAATAATATTTAGTAAATAATAATAATAATAAATGATAATAATATTTAGTAAATAATAATAAATAATAATAATATTTAGTTAATAATAATAATAATAAATGATAATAATATTTAGTAAATAATAATAATAATGAATGATAATAATATTTAGTAAATAATAATAATAATAAATAATAATAATATTTAGTAAATAATAATAATAATAAATGATAATAATATTTAGTAAATAATAATAATAATAATAAATGATAATAATATTTAGTAAATAATAATAATAATAATAAATGATAATAATATTTAGTAAATAATAATAATAATAATAATAAATAATAATAATAATAAATGATAATAATATTTAGTAAATAATAATAATAATACATAATAATAATATTTAGTAAATAATAATAATAATAATAAATGATAATAATATTTAGTAAATAATAATAATAATAATAAATGATAATAATATTTAGTAAATAATAATAATAATAAATGATAATAATATTTAGTAAATAATAATAAATAATAATAATATTTAGTAAATAATAATAATAATAATAATAAATTATAATACTATTTAGTAAATAATAATAATAATAAATAATAATAATATTTAGTAAATAATAATGATAATAAATGATAATAATATTTAGTAAATAATAATAATAATAAATTATAATAATAAACACGGTTAAATAAACATAATAAATATATCATAAACGAAAGTCTTTAACAAAATATTCTTACTATAACCTGGTGTACATCTCGATTACCAAGTAACCCTCCGCACAGGCATGACACACAATACTGGCTAATCCTGGGTAAGCCAGTAAGGAACCCTGGTAATTATGAGTTAGGGAATTATGTAGAGTATCCAGTATTGTTTGTCATGCTTCTGAGGATGGTTACCTGTTAAAAGAAATGCATATCAGGTTAGAAAGATAATGTTTTGTGTTTAGAGATCTTTATATAGGCTACTACTTGTTTATTAAAAAATTAATTCTTAGTAAAATCTGTTCAGTTAGTAGGTCTTCGTAGACGGGTGCAAGGCGTTTGATAGAGTAGAGATCGTAGTGCCTTAAATGCCCTTAAAAAAGCTGCAGTCGTTATGTTTAGGCTACAAAAAACTGGTGCATACCAAAAAGCAAGAATGAAAATGGAACAACATGTTTTCATGGAATAAAACAGGATTGAATAAGAGGAGGCACATTATTGTCTTAAAATTCTTTAAGTAATTTTATGGTACCGATATATATCTATACTGTATTTTGTTATTTGAATCCATAAGATTACAGTTTAGAAGCAAGTGATCCAAACTGTTGTTTCGTGTCACGTTGTTAAGGAATAAGCTGGGGACACGCTTGTCACGCAGCCTTCCGATTCAACTCCGATCATACTGATGGAAGACTGCATGACAGGGGAATTAACAGTGATTTGTCTTATCGTAGGACACACCTTTCCGTCACGTGACCAGTCCTTCTCCGTCCGATCATGCTACAGACAATTCGTATCCTAGTTGCGGAACGCTTGTCGGACAAACAAATGGCAGCTAATCTCGGCTATATATAGTTTAGGACATATCACTTTGTGAAACAGATCACACAAGAAGAAAAAATATTCCGAGTTAACTCGGCTTTGTAATTTTAACAACAAACGCACTTTCCGAGTTAACTCGGGTTAGTAAGTTAAGTAGTTAATTATTATTTATTAAAAGAAAAAGAAAATCATTGTCCGCTGCCTAATTTTAAATAATAATTTCATATAACATCATAAACAATTCTCTGCTATAAATCAATCTACATTTACCTTACTAACCACCACCTATTCTTACAATTCTCTAACTGACATATATTTATTCAATAAACAATTACTGCATTTAGGGTATATTTTCCATTTGGGTAAATTTCGTTATGTCCACAAAATGTTCACTGCAAATTTTCAGTCACTTTCACTTTAACCTAAGCTAATATGGGTAAGTTTTGCTTTTAAGATTTCAATTTACTATAAAAATTTTATATATTGGTAAGTTTTGCTTTTAAGCATAGCTAAATCACTGTTGCTAAAATGTTTCAACATTAGCGCGCAGTACCTTCCGAGACTGGCGAGATCGGCACAGAGACTGACGAGACCGACACAGAGACTGGCGAGACCAGCACAGAGACTGGCGAGACCGGCACAGAGACTAGGGAGACCAACACAGAGACTGGCGAGACCGGCACAGAGACTGACGAGACCGGCACAGAGACTAGGGAAACCAACACAGAGACTGGCGAGACCGGCACAGAGACTGGCGAGACCGGCACAGAGACTAGGGAGACCGGCACAGAGACTAGGGAAACCAACACAGAGACTGGCGAGACCGGCACAGAGACTGGCGAGACCGGCACAGAGACTAGGGAGACCGGCACAGAGACTAGGGAGACCAACACAGAGACTGGCGAGATCGGCACAGAGACTGGCGAAACCGGCACAGAGACTGGCGAGACCAGCACAGAGACTGGCGAGACCGGCACAGAGACTGGCGAGACCGACACAGAGACTGGCGGAATCGGAAAGGAGTAGGAACAGTGTGCTCATTCCTTTCCGATCCCGCACCGATCAGATTTTTGGAGCAAAATCGGACAGGAGTCGGATCGGAAGGCTGAATGACAAGTGTGTCCCCGGCCTTAAAAGTCTGAGTCTCAGATCTGTTGTGTGTTATGCGTATGGAAGTAAAGTGCGGACCACGTAACCGTGCACTTGGCCTTGAGGAATCGCTGTAAGCAAGACGGGAGGTAGAGGGTCACTATAAATACTTTCCTACAAACATGATAAGGGCTGTCAAAACACGGTGAGATGGTCGATATTGTATACATTCGATGATAAATTAGCTTCAGCACATAACTTACAAACAATCTTGAAATATGTGCAGACATATCGGAAGCAGAAGCTAATGGTGTATAGAACATTCTGCATATGTAACATGTTTTACGAAAAGATAGTACACGAGAAATACCCCAAGGCTAAGTGCACCTTTACTTGATCCGCACTATGCGTGGGCTTTCTTTCTATTAGTTAAAACGAGAAGGTTTCGCTTCGGTTTGGGAAACTAGAGAAAGGAACGGTGATAAAAACTAAGCTTGCAATCAGAGCTCAGAATATTATTACAATGTAAACCCTAGATAATGTAATTTTAAATTATTTATTTGTTTTGTTTTGTAATTTAACTTGTACACGTTGCTGTAAGTTTTACCGGTGAATTTTGTGAGTAACATGAAGTAAATATTAGTATATTTACTATTTACTGCTTTGTACCTGTAGTTTCATTGACACAAGATGGTAATATGTAGTAAAGGACATATTTAATTTGGTACTGAGAGAAAGTTACCAGTTTAGATGTAACAATAAATAACATAAAGACATTCACTTAAAAATTAAAAATTAATTCTAAATTGATTGCTTCACATTTTGACGCTAGTTTAAAAAACAAACGAATGTAATATTCCGTTTAAAACAAATAAGAAAACATATAGAGAAGTAAATTACATTCCCAATAGAGTTGGGCGTATTTAGCGCACTCTACACTACTTTGTGAGAACTAAGTGAGCATAAATTGCAGAAGCAGTTCCAAGTCGGGAGTATCTGCACTTTATCTTCCAGAAACAGATTTTACTGTATTACAAGAACATGTATGTTTCTTACGTTGTACTTTATGCTTTAGAGAAACTTTAGAGCTTTAAAAAGAAATGCTTAAATTATTGATACTAATAACACTAAAGGTTTTATTATATATATATATATATAAATTTACCAATATGCAAAGGTTTTCTGTTATAATATATGTGAAACATTAAGAATGAATACGATGAATCATATAATTTAAAGTTATAATAATACAAATATTTGACGTAATATTTATTATAAACAGTTTTACGTTTTAAAGCTATTTTTTTTTTTTAAACTTTCTTTATCAAGATCACTGCATTGCGAAACACATTTTTCAGTATTAGGTTAGATTATAAATAAAACTTAATCTTGCAAAATCGGGTCACTGAGCATCATAATGAACAAGAAACGTTGGCAAGACTTTATCAAGATGGCGGTTACAGAAGTTATCGAGAGAAAGGGAGAAATTGCTAGTCAGGACTTCAAATACTAGACTACTGAAGTACTAATTCAGAGATTGTACCGAAACGAGATAGATCGATATTCAAGTACAAAGCTTAGATTAATAGTTGAAGACTGCAGGGGCGCACCCAGGATTTTGTCAAGGGAGGACAGAACTACAACGGGGCCGTGGTGGGGCTAGGTTTGTTCACCCTCGTAGAAAATATTGAATTTTTACCACTCTAAAATATATGTTTTAAGCATATGCAGCATAAAAAGACTCAAATTGAGCATAAATCTATGGTTTTATGCCATAGTAAAGTAGGTTGTTCATTATTTTTCGACAATTTTTATATTTCCCCATAAATATCAATTGTCAAGTAACTTTAATGCATATTTTGTTATACTTTAAGGTGCTAACTCATAAACTACGTATTTTACCGCAAAGCGAAATGTTAAAATTTATTTAAATTAATGATACATTTAAAAACTGCTAACATTTTAATGTTACTTAAAGCCTAATATGGCTCTTAAAACAGGATACTTGAGGCACAAATAAACATAGTAAAAGCATGTATTTTATCTAACGGACAAAGGTGCGTTTAGAATAAATAAATGCTAATACAGATCGTACACTAGAGGAAATACTCAGAGAATTTAATTTACAAGTAGGATAAATATTATTTTCTATTGACTTTCGTAATACCCTACACTTAAATTTTAGTTAAACATATAATATTTTTCTTTTCATTTTAAATTTATTTATAAATTTTCATTTTTTCTCATGCTAAGGGCGCTTGGCTTCTTCCTTGGATGCGTCACTGGAAGACGGTACTGTGTAATGTGTAAAATCTTTCTTGGTAATGGGCTCTAGTGTTTTAATATTTACTGCGTCGGCAAGAGTTAATATGAGTTAAAAATGAAAAATCATAATACGTAAAACACTTGTCCTATTATTTAATTTTGTTTTATTTATTTTCGTCGTTTTAAATTTGAGCTATGCCTTTGTTTTTAATTTAGTGAGCCAATGATTGCAAGTAATGAGTTATCGCTTTGATCCGTATTCACGTTTGAATTGCCTGTGGAGTTATTGCTGACGAAATGTTTCAAGAACGTTGACAAAGCACTGTTATAATTAATATTCATCCCTTATGCCCTTGCGTTAGGCTAAAGGCCTGTCGTATTGCACCGAGCACAGTTTGCAACTTTTCTAATTTTCTTCACCTATTCTATTAATGCCTGCATTAATTTGCTCTTGTTGATTCTATTCAATATTTTTTTTATTACATTCAAACATTTCTCTGATTTTCTAGTACTAACTCTTCTTCCAATATCACTACTGAAACCTGTCTCGTCTTTGTACTTCTGCAATTGCTATTTTGTTTACTTGTTTTCTCTTATTCATATTTGATTTTACCTTCGTTTTTTGTTACTTATTTTGAACTCCTTGAACGTAACACAGAGGATATTACTCATGTCTTATAAATCTTTGAAACATATTTATTTATTAATTTTTATTCATATATAACCTTTATATTCTTATATAACTTTTATAACTTTATATAACCTTTATATTCTTATATAACCATTTATATTTCTATTATAACCTTTATTTTGATTTGAATCTTTTTTATGGTAAATTTTCTGTTTTTTAATATGTTATTAAGCCGATGTTATTCTTTACCTATTGTTTTCCATATTATTAAAGTTACATTTACACCTTTTCAATTTATCTCTAAGTGTAAAAACGTCAATATTTGTACTTTTTCACTACAGATTTATTTGTCAGTTAATATCTCACGATACATTTTTCACTAGATGTTAAACTAATGGTGCTTCTTTGTTGCACACTATTTTATGCTCTAATACTCATTTTTAAATCTGACGTAATGACACACCTCACAAAAAGGTTATGTTTTAAATTATTTAATAATTGAAAATTACCTTCTGTAAAGAGAATGACACTTAATGATTTAAGATATATAAATAAACTAATGAATATTATCGTTGACATTTGGTATTAACGAGGAGTGAATAATAAGATTCATTACTTGTAGGCTAAAACTGGACTCGTCACAACTTTCCTTGAGGCGACCTCAATTTGTATTTCAGTGTCGGAAGATCCATCTAATCAAAGCACAGAACGATAGATTCAATGCTAGTTTGCTTTGTGAAACTCTTGGGTCTGGGCAAACCAAGACTTCTTATTGAGACTATCGTTGGTAGACAAAATAGAGATAAAGTGGTTTTAAAATATTGATTTTTATTTTTATAAAGCTCACAAAGTTAAATTAGAAATAAAATATACAAAAATAATAAGAATTGTGTTTATTAAATAGAATTATTTTGTATTATGTATGTTGTAGAAGTATGTTTGTGTGCCTCTCTCTCTCTCTCTCTCTCTCTCTCTCTCTCTCTCTCTCTCTCTCTCTCTCTATCTATCTATCTATCTGTCTATCTATCTATCTATCTATCTATCTATCTATCTCTGTTTCTGTCTCACGGCATACGTTAAACATACCACTACATCTCACATTTCAGATCAGAGAGTTTTACGTCATATCTTTAATTATATCTTTTCCAGAACTCTTCAAATCTCACCCTCCCCCTTTTTTCTTTTCCTTTCTTCTTCCTCTTTATTTTTGTCACTCTCCTTTCCTGTTCCTCCCATTCCTCTCTTTTTCTTACATCTTCATCGTTTCTCCGTCTGTCTGTCTATGTGTCTCTGTCTCTCTTTCTTTTTCTGTACACCACGGGTTAGTACGTAGATCTTCCATATATATCCATATTTAAAGATCAGAGCGTTTTATAGCCTAACTATAATCCTATCTTTATAAGAAAATATTTCATATCCTTTCTCTCTGTCTCTCCAGCCTTCTTTACATGTATCCCTCAGGTTTACAATCTCATCCTTCTATTTCCCAGACCCCTCCCACCTTACTTCAACCCTTCCTTCTCTCTATTCTTTCTGCCTGTCCATAGCTTTTCGTTTTGCAGAATTATAAGCCGAATTGCCACAACCTACTCCCAGTCCAGGGAGTTTTACATCCTGACGCTAATCCTTCCTTGATCCTAATCACCTTTATGATCTTCAAGGCCGCTAGTTGCCTACTTGGCAGATCTTCGTAAATCCTCAAAATAAATCTTTATTTATCTCTTTCTTGTTCCTTCTCTTTCTATCATTCATATATTGTTTTTATAATAAATTATTTAAAATATATTTTATAAAACATTATTAGGAATTTATATTACATAAAAACAACCTCTTACCACAAATTCAAAAATTTGTATTTTAACCTAATGTACATTTCGATTACAAAGTAATCATCTTCAGAGGTATTTTACAAATGACAGTCATTGTACAATGATAGAACGCCGAATGTGATAGTACGCCGCAGTGGCTTCAAGTTGCTATTATTAGGAATTGTGTGTAATAAAATTCCTACCGCTTGGAGAATGTATGAAACACATGTAAATTGAACCTAAAAATTTTAGTTTACTTCAAATTATTTTTTCTCTTTACCGCCAAATATGTACATTCTCTAATTCTTAAGAAAAATATGTTTTCTTTTAAAAAACTATAACGTTTCGACAAAATTAACGCGAATTTAACTAGCAATAAAACTGAAAGCATATGATTTAGAGAAAATGAAGACCCAACAAAACATAAATTTTTATAGGAAATCGATAAGAATTGGACTGAAATAAATTTATAACTTGGCTGCAATCTGTGAAAACAATTCTTGGCTCGCGCTTTATAAATCTCTTTTTACACATTCTTTAATCAAACGGACATTGTCGCCTCTGAATGCCTGACAATAAAAAAGCCATAAATCTAGTTTAGCGTGGTTCAGTTTGGAGTATTGCGCAACTCTGAATATATTCTGCAAGCATTTGAACTCTGTGAAATAACTCAAACCCTCTCAGCAATAAACACAAAATATATTTAACTAGGCTGTTATGTGCTTTTACTTGACATTTTAAAGTATATTATAAATAAAATATTCAATTATAAGAGTTGTATTTTACAGTTTTGTTTGGATTTGTATTGTTATTGTATAGTTAAAATTGGCTCGAATAAAATATTTATTAATATCTATTGATAACCAACTAAAATATTATACGAATAACATTATTTGATGTTACAATGTTCAATGCATTTTGTTGTTTAGTTGGCATAACGGTTTCCTCACAAATTAAACTTTATTCTTTAACAATAATTCAGAATTCAAACGTTTAGTACTTACTACTTACTTACTAGCAAACGCCCACCCTTGGCTGTTGGGCCATTCTAGCCAACGCCCACCCTTGGCTGTTGGGCCATTTGGTGGTGCGCTGACCAGTACAATCGAGAGAGACTGCCCTCATTGTCCTCTTCGTCTGGCTGGACGTAACTCAAGGAAGTGCATGTGAGGAGATGATCTACATCCATGGTTCCGTTTCCGTACAACACGCAATCCGGCGGTTGGAGGACATGAATCTTGTGGAGGTGTGCCGCCAGGTAATTGTGGCCAGTAGCCAGGCGGAACAGTGCTACACCTGTGCGGCGGGAAATGCTACGGTTTATTGGTCCTTCGATGGCGATTGTAGCCCAGCTTCTGTTGTGAGAGACCCTGATTAAGTTTTCTCTCGTGCTGCGATTTAAAGCTGAGTTTATCTGTATTTTCACTGATTGAAAAGAGGTTGAGGTAAGTGGCTGTGGTAAGGCGACTCCCTGTTTGGCGAGAGTGTCGGCTTTCTCGTTTCCTTCTATATTGACATGACTTGGCACCCACTGAATGTGAATTTGCCAACCCTTTTCCTGAAGGGAGTCTAGTTGTTTTCTACAGGACAGTGTTCGGTGGCATTCCACTTGTTCTGTTGCTAGTGACACCCTGTATTGCGGCCATGGAGTCCACAAGAAATACAGCCTTATTGGTCCCTTTGAATTTTGAAAGTTCAATGGATGCTGCCAAGATAGCTTGAACTTCCCCATCATAATTGCTTTGGTTACTGCCAACGGCCACAACCGTAACTTTTAGTTAGATTATTTTTTTACATATTATGAGTGTAACAGTTATCTGCAATTTCTGTTTTTGTCACGTTAATTTTGTTCACGAGTTTCGTATAACCTCCATCAACCAGTTCTATTTATATTAGTTCTTAGAAAATTCTAGATGATGGCGGCTCTCCGAAACGGGCCAACAAAAATTAATGTGACTATGCTAGGAATGGCAGACTGTGGTGACAATAAAATTAATGTATACCATGGCAGAAATCTAAAGTCTTATAATAATTTGTTTTATTACGTAAAATATTTTTCAGATGTAACGCTTAGCAGCAACAACGAAAAATTACATTAGCAAGCAGAATTTATGCAACATAATGCATAAACGTTTCAGACGTTTTTACTTGTAACTAGACAGAACTCGTACACGTTCATAATGCTGACACTATGGTCAGCGAAAACTAACAATGTGTTTAATGTATTCTTCTTTGTTGAGGTAGTGATATGTATATATTTAACTGTAGCAACATTGTTTTTGTAAAATTTACATATCACTTACTCGTTATGTGTTAATACAAGAATCTTACTAGACCTATTCGCTAGTCAACTTTCGATAGATATATTAGAGTGATCTCATTTTTGAGCTAAAAAAAGCTCAGTTTCTAATGCTCGAAAATGTTCAGTTTCTAATGCTCGAAAATTCTCAGTTTCTAATGCTCGAAAATGTTCATTTCCTTATGATCGAAAATGTTCAGTTTCTAATGCTCGAAAATGTTCATTTTCTAATGCTCGAAAATTCTCAGTTTCTAATGCTCGAAAATGTTCAGTGTCTAATGCTCGAAAATGTTCAGTGTCTAATGCTCGAAAACGCTCAGTTTCTAATGCTCGAAAATGTTCAGTTTCTAATGCTCGAAAATACTCAGTTCCTAATGCTCGAAAATGTTCAGTTTCTAATGCTCGAAAATTCTCAGTTTCTAATGCTCGAAAATGTTCATTTCCTTATGATCGAAAATGCTCAGTTTCTAATGCTCGAAAATGCCCAGTTTCTAATGCTCGAAAATGATCAGTTTCTATCGCTCAAAAATGTTTAGTTTCTAATGCTAGAATATGTTCAGTTTCTAATGCTCGAAAAAGCTCAGTTTCTAATGCTCGAAAATGTTCAGTTTCTAATGCTCTAAAATACTCAGTTCCTAATGCTCGAAAATGTTCAGTTTCTAATGCTCGAAAATTCTCAGTTTCTAATGCTCGAAAATGTTTATTTCCTTATGATCGAAAATGCTCAGTTTCTAATGCTCGAAAATGCCCAGTTTCTAATGCTCGAAAATGATCAGTTTCTATCGCTCAAAAATGTTTAGTTTCTAATGCTAGAATATGTTCAGTTTCTAATGCTCGAAAAAGCTCAGTTTCTAATGCTCGAAAATGTTCAGTTTCTAATGCTCTAAAATACTCAGTTCCTAATGCTCGAAAATGTTCAGTTTCTAATGCTCGAAAATTCTCAGTTTCTAATGCTCGAAAATGTTTATTTCCTTATGATCGAAAATGCTCAGTTTCTAAGGCTTGAAAATGCCCAGTTTCTAAAGCTCGAAAATGATCAGTTTCTATCGCTCAAAAAATGTTTAGTTTCTAATGCTAGAATATGTTCAGTTTCTAATGCTCGAAAGTGATACGTTTTTAATGCTTGAAAATTTTCAGTTTCTAATGCTCGAAAATACTCAGTTCCTAATGCTCGAAAATGTTCAGTTCCTAATGCTCGAAAAGTCTCAGTTTCTAATGCTCAAAAATGTTCATTTCCTTATGATCGAAAATGCTCCGTTTCTAATGCTCGAAAATGCTCAGTTTCCAATGCTCGAAAATGCTCAGTTTCTAATGCTCGAAAATGTCCAGTTTCTAATGCTCGAGAATGCTCAGTTTCTAATGCTCGAAAATGAGAGTACTGTAATATATATCTGGAAGGTAGACTCGCAAATGTGTCAAGTAATATTCTAGTATATGATCACAACGATTCTATTTATATCACAACGAACACGATTATAGACAATAAATCAAGGATTTGATTTTTATCTTTAGATTATTTTTATCTATCCATTATTCTCATTTATTGTAAATAATCCGATATTCATGATCATTTAATTCCACAAAAAATATATGAAGTCACATTCGAAAATTGGCAATCATATTTAATGGTAAACTAAAACCTTTCTAGTTCATACTTTTCACATCGTAGGCAAGCAGCTCATTAATGATGACATATTACCCATACTAATTAAATTATTGTATAGTGCGAACCACGTAACCGTGCATTTGACCTTGCCAGATTTCTCGTGTACTACCATTTCTTAAAACATATTACATATTCAGTATGTTCCATACACCAATAGGTACTGCATCCAATATGTCTACACATATTTTAAGATGTATGTTATTTCATACCGAAGCTAATTTATCATCGAATTATCTAATATCAAACGTCTCATGCAAGTCAGTGTTTTGACAGTCCTTATAATGTTTGTAGGAAAGTATTTACACTGACCCTCTACTTCCCGTCTCTGCCTACTGCGATCTCTCGAAGCCAAGTGCACGGTTACGTGGTTTACCTTAAAATGTTGGCGTTCCTATTCTACTTGGTTAGTACTTACTCAGTATTTTATTGAACAAATATTGTATACATACTAATTGATATATTGTATATACTGTATGAATTAAATAACTTTTTCTGTGGGTAGAACGCCATTTGCATAGTTGGATTTAATCGAAGCTATTCAATGAACATATTTTAACATTTTTATTAATTTCCCTTGTTGTCTGTCTGTCCTGGTGGAATTTTGCAATCAAATTTAAACAAACGTGCCAACGAGCTAAAGCCCAGTACTGGATGACAATGCAATAATATTGGAGTATTTATTACTTACAGCCCGAGGCAAAGCTGGGAATTGAACTTCAAACAAAAAACATAGAGGTGCATAAATACATAATTTGTAATGAATTGTTATGTGACCTGTAACAACCTTTAAATAATAAAATAAAATAAATAAGAATTGTAATGACATTCTTGGCGTTTCCTGTTTATAATTAACAACCTACTGAGGTTGAAAAAGGAAAATTTTATTCTAGCTACTTTTTATTTTATAATTACAAATAATATAAATATGTAAATACATATGATAGAATTACAGTATTAAGTGGCAAAATAGAAAGAGGTTTTCTTTGAAATTTTCCATTTCCTTTATTTATTAATAGGCGCTTAGCTTTTTTTTTTATTTGCAAACATTTCTTGGCGCTTTTGTTTTGTTTCTCTAATTGTCGCCTGCGTTGTGTTGTAGTTTCTCTTCGCTTTTCTTTCGCATTGTCCATTTGTGAAGCAAGGTTCGATACAATTAATCCAGTTTTCTTAGTTTATTGTCTTCATTTTAAATCCAAGAGCATTATTCACGATATAGTGTAGTAACCATGGCAACAGTTTAAAATTATACAATGGAGGTTTCGACTACAACCAGTTGGGGGGGGGGAATCCATACACTTCCATAAGTGTATTTCTAGCGATGGGAAGGTTTCAGTACCAAAGTGCTGGATTTCAAACATGTAGCTTCAGTTCGAATCCGACCTAGACATCAGCTTTTTAAAATTTGTAATTAATTAATAAATATAGGATAAAAACTGTATTAACATCAATTGTTATCAGCTACAGGTTTAAAATATGTGTTTGAACTTGAACGGAGAGTATAGAAGTATTTTATTAACGATTCAAAATTAATACAAGATATATATATATATATATATATATATATATATATAATATATATATAAGGAGAGTGTAAACAAGTAAAAGAAATTTAATAATGAAAATGAAAAAGGATAAATTTTTTAAAAAAAATCGTGATTTAAAACGAACAAAACCGTGTATAATTTATTTTCTAGACATACAGATTAGTTTTGTCGCATAACTACATATTTATAGCCTATTTCCATGGGGCGTGTAATAGATATTAGTTATCCTACAAATTAACATATAAATTATGTTTTTCATGCGCCCACGATTTTTGTTATGAACATTACAAGTGTTTTATATTTCTTAATTAAAATTCACAAATGTTTATAACAATTGTAAGCATTATGAACGTTTATGAGGATATAAAAAATAACTAATCTGTAATGTCTGGAAAAAATATTTTATACATTTTTTAGCTCTTTTTAATAACATGTTTATAAAACGCTTTTTCACTCATCATTTATTCTACCTTAAAAAAAATATTAACCAACACCAGAGATATTAGCATACAGTTTAACTTCAGTTTATATATTTACAACTTTTCTTAGATTAAAATTTCGCTAAACTACCGGAGTCTTACCATCCCTTGAGATAAGCTCAAAGCCTGTATCTTATTATGGGCGGCCGCCACGCACTGGGTGGTAAATTTATAACCGCACGTAGCATAAAATACTGTCTGAGATAACTGAATAGGCTTTCCTAATATTTTCCCCACAAAAATTAGTTTTTAAAAGTGAAAAGTTTACGTTGCAATTATATTTACATAATTTTAAATCGTTTATTATTTTTAGATATATTTTATTTTGTATCAAATTATGAAAAATTAAGGATGACTTCCTAATCTGTTAGAGTTGAAAATATATTTATTTTAATATTTGCATAAGATCTTTATTTAACTGTTTACGTTACTTGTATTACTTTATGAATGATTGAAAAGCTTAATTTTTTTATTTAAAAACCATGATAAACTGAAGAGTTTTGTATGCTTAAATATCTGAGTGTTGTAAGTAATTTAACAATATCGACATCTTGCTGCTGTTCATGACGAGCTGGTTGTTAATTACTTATTACACTTTGATATTACTTGCTAGCAGACAACTGCAGCAATCCTAGCGGCAAAAAAACGAGGCTGAAGAAGTCGTAAGATAAAAATGTTTCCTCCAAGTGTATGTTAACAATTTAACAACCTTTAGTTAACAAAATGTCTGGACGCAAGTAATATCAAAGTGTAATAAGTAATTTAACAAATTAATTTATAGGTAAATGTTGAATTGTACAAAACGTAATTTAGGTATATCCAGATCTAATACATCACAAATAATACAAACAACAATTAATAAATCTGGTTAAGAAAAAAGTTCTAATGAGCATAGAAAATAAAACCAATTTATCCTTGAAGGCCTAAAATTTAAAATGTGCCCAACAAATACACAATTATCTAACCTCGCTTTGTAATATAATTAATAATCTGAATGTTATATTTCAATACATTATATTATAGATATTTTAAAATTAAGCTTTACAGTATCCGGATAAAGTATGTTGTGAAATATAAATACATAAACTATATATA
>JBAIZL010000005.1:59322654-59335154 GCA_036971475.1 Prosapia bicincta | reverse complement strand
AATTACCCGAAGAAGTTATTAAATACAAATCAATCGACACAGTAACGGATGAAGAACAAGTAGTTAACAATCCTGTTAAATTGCTAAACTCAAAGGAGCCACAATGATTGCCACCACACTTATTGAGATTAAAAGTAGGATCGCCGATATAACTCTGTTGTGAAATTTCAATCCACCAAAGCTGTGCAACGGAACTAGACTTACAACAACAAAACTGACATCCAACTTGAGCCGAGCAGAAATCATAAGTGGCAAGTTCTGAGTGAAGATGGTCTTAATTCCGATACCGATGATTTTATCCGATTTACCTTTCGGTTACAAATTACTACAATTTCCTTTGCGTCTTCATTCGCAAAATCTAAAAACAAGGCACAATGGCAATCATTAACTATTGCTGAATTAAATTGGGAACGTTCGTGGTTTTCTCACAGACAATTTTATGTTGCGTGCCCACGTGTTAGGAGACCTAAACATTTATATGTTTATACGCCTAATGAAATGACAAAAAGCATTGTCCATTCTCTATCATTGCAGTAAATGAAATATAAGTATTTATGTATGATTTGCTTTTCTTATTGAAATAATAATTATTAAATTTCCATAAAATAGGTTATGATTTCGAGGGTAGCAAAGCGCACCGGGTAACTATAGTGAATTATAGTTTAGAATAACATTAACGAAACGTAAGACTAGCAATTTCTTTACATTACTTTCTAATTAATTAAATACATTTTAGAGACAGTTTTAGATTTGAGTTTCATCCTGATTAAAATAAACTGTAATTATATTTTGGTATTTATTTAGTAATTAATTCTAAATGCGTTTGTTGTAAATATATGTAATAAAACGAATAGAGCCTTTATATTTAGAAGTAATTGTTTTATCTGTACTTGAAAGTAAAGTTTATAATAATATTTTGAATTACATTAAATTCGTTAAAATATTTTGTATATTAAATTACATATTAAAATATTACAAATAATTTTCGTTATAGTACATTTAACTGTTTTTGGAATATTATGTACTCTAACTGTAACACTGTTATTATTTTGGCATTCACTTAAGGCGTGAATTATTTAGTTTAAGTAAAAACAGTACATTTAGCATGAATCTTTGTTAGTTTGTGAGTTAATTTCGGAGGAACAGTCACTTTATTTCCAAGTTTACTCCTATAAAATGTACGTTTGAAAACTGTGCGAGTGTTTAGATCTCCAAAAGTTGATTCACTAATAAAACAAGTGGGGTTCTTGTTAAACCTAGTCAAGGCTATTAGTAGGTAAACATTGACAACCATATGTTTAAAGGTCATACTGAAAATGTTTACATTAATTATAGTTACGAATTTATATGAATTAAATTTAAGAAATATAGGTCTATCGTGCACTTTACCTTATGGTAAACGCTACCAAGTTTGTTCTCCAGGGCTGCCAACGTTTAAATCATGCTCTTACTTTATACGTTTTCATCTAGATAAAGACGATGAGGCATTTAACAGTAGAAGGCATTTGCCTTTTCACTCGTATTATTGCGCATATTTGGCAGTTATATTTCTGTTTTATGAACCATAACATTTTATCTGAGGTAGCCTCCTATATGCCATTCTTTAGAAAATGCACGTTATATCCATTAAACCATTAAAAGTATACAATCTGGTTTAATTTATCGCAATCTCTGTGTAATGTACTATTGTTGTGATATCCGCTACACCTTGGAATGCGCTTGCTATCAGTTTCTCATTTGAGTATGTTTATACAATGGAATTTAGAAATTAATAGCCCATTCATAGTCTTTATTCATGATTTGCAGTTTTAATTACCTTCAGGCTTGTTGGGTAATTAGTCACAAATAAAATTAGATATGCTTTACTGGTGATTAACGAAAAAAAATAGTTTACATGCATTTCACGTTTTTGTTCGCAATTTTACGTATTGATATGTAAAAATTCAAATATTTTATGGAAATCACGCTCTTATAAATCGTGGAATTGTTAACCTATTTTATAATTGTTTGAAGAAGTAAAAAAAAAAAAACAAATGGATCCTTATTAAATATTATTTACTACAACATAGTCGCTAAATCAACACGTCTTCTTACGTCGGATGAAATATTCAGGAGCGACCTTGACCCACATTATGCCCAGATTTTCTTTGTCCTGTCCCAGAATCAAGTATCGAGATATCCCTTCCTTGGTATCTAATATAACCTACCAATCAGAACTATTCATCAAAATGGAGGTTTACGGACAGACACCCCTTCATAACGTCATTATAGTGTATGCGTGCTTCAGGAACGTCACCGTAGATACGTGACTCCCTTATATGCTCTCCCAGGAATCCTTAATGTTCATACTATAACTCTTCATCTAATTGGAGGTTTACGGACAGACACCCCTTCATAACGCCCTTATAGTGTATGCGTGCTTCAGGAACGTTAGCGTAGATACGTGACTCCCTTATATGCTCTCCCAGGAATCCTTAATGTTCATACTATAACTCTTCATCTAATTGGAGGTTTACGGACAGACACCCCTTCATAACGCCCTTATAGTGTATGCGTGCTTCAGGAACGTCACCGTAGATACGTGACTCCCTTATATGCTCTACCAGGAATCCTTAATGTTCATACTATAACTCTTCATCTAATTGGAGGTTTACGGACAGACACCCCTTCATAACGCCCTTATAGTGTATGCGTGCTTCAGGAACGTCACCGTAGATACGTGACTCCCTTATATGCTCTCCCAGGAATCCTTAATGTTCATACTATAACTCTTCATCTAATTGGAGGTTTACGGACAGACACCCCTTCATAACGCCCTTATAGTGTATGCGTGCTTCAGGAACGTCACCGTAGATACGTGACTCCCTTATATGCTCTACCAGGAATCCATAATGTTCATACTATAACTCTTCATCTAATTGGAGGTTTACGGACAGACACCCCTTCATAACGCCCTTATAGTGTATGCGTGCTTCAGGAACGTCACCGTAGATACGTGACTCCCTTATATGCTCTACCAGGAATCCTTAATGTTTATACTATAACTCTTCATCTAATTGGAGGTTTACGGACAGACACCCCTTCATAACGCCCTTATAGTGTATGCGTGCTTCAGGAACGTCACCGTAGATACGTGACTCCCTTATATGCTCTCCCATGAATCCTTAATGTTCGTACTATAACTCTTCATCTAATTGGAGGTTTACGGACAGACACCCCTTCATAACGCCCTTATAGTGTATGCGTGCTTCAGGAACGTCACCGTAGATACGTGACTCCCTTATATGCTCTACCAGGAATCCTTAATGTTCATACTATAACTCTTCATCTAAATGGAGGTTTACGGACAGACACCCCTTCATAACGCCCTTATAGTGTATGCGTGCTTCAGGAACGTCACCGTAGATACGTGACTCCCTTATATGCTCTACCAGGAATCCTTAATGTTCATACTTTACTCCTCATCTAAATGGAGGTTTACGGACAGACACCCCTTCATAACGCCCATATAGTGTATGCGTGCTTCAGGAACGTTACCGTAGATACATCACTCCCTTATATGCTCTCCCAGGAATCCTTAATGTTCATACTTTACTCCTCATCTAAATGGAGGTTTACGGACAGACACCCCTTCATAACGCCCATATAGTGTATGCGTGCTTCAGGAACGTCACCGTAGATACGTGACTCCCTTATATGCTCTACCAGGAATCCTTAATGTTCATACTTTACTCCTCATCTAAATGGAGGTTTACGGACAGACACCCCTTCATAACGCCCATATAGTGTATGCGTGCTTCAGGAACGTCACCGTAGATACGTGACTCCCTTATATGCTCTACCAGGAATCCTTAATGTTCATACTATAACTCTTCATCTAAATGGAGGTTTACGGACAGACACCCCTTCATAACGCCCTTATAGTGTATGCGTGCTTCAGGAACGTCACCGTAGATACGTGACTCCCTTATATGCTCTACCAGGAATCCTTAATGTTCATACTTTACTCCTCATCTAAATGGAGGTTTACGGACAGACACCCCTTCATAACGCCCTTATAGTGTATGCGTGCTTCAGGAACGTCACCGTAGATACGTGACTCCCTTATATGCTCTCCCAGGAATCCTTAATGTTCATACTATAACTCTTCATCTAATTGGAGGTTTACGGACAGACACCCCTTCATAACGCCCATATAGTGTATGCGTGCTTCAGGAACGTTACCGTAGATACGTCACTCCCTTATATGCTCTCCCAGGAATCCTTAATGTTCATACTATAACTCTTCCATCTAAATGGAGGTTTACGGACAGACACCCCTTCATAACGCCCATATAGTGTATGCGTGATTCAGGAACGTTACCGTAGATACGTCACTCCCTTATATGCTCTCCCAGGAATCCTTAATGTTCATACTATAACTCTTCATCTAAATGGAGGTTTACGGACAGACACCCCTTCATAACGCCCATATAGTGTATGCGTGCTTCAGGAACGTTACCTTAGATACGTCACTCCCTTATATGCTCTCCCAGGAATCCTTAATGTTCATACTATAACTCTTTCATCTAAATGGAGGTTTACGGACAGACACCCCTTCATAACGCCCATATAGTGTATGCGTGCTTCAGGAACGTTACCTTAGATACGTCACTCCCTTATATGCTCTCCCATGAATCCTTAATGTTCATACTATAACTCTTTCATCTAAATGGAGGTTTACGGACAGACACCCCTTCATAACGCCCATATAGTGTATGCGTGCTTCAGGAACGTTACCTTAGATACGTCACTCCCTTATATGCTCTCCCAGGAATCCTTAATGTTCATACTATAACTCTTTCATCTAAATGGAGGTTTTGGACAGACACCCCTTCATAACGCCCATATAGTGTATGCGTGCTTCAGGAACGTTACCGTAGATACGTGACTCCCTTATATGCTCTGCCATGAATCCTTAATGTTCATACTTTACTCTTCATCTAATTGGAGGTTTACGGACAGACACCCCTTCATAACGCCCATATAGTGTATGCGTGCTTCAGGAACGTTACCGTAGATACGTTACTCCCTTATATGCTCTCCCATGAATCCTTAATGTTCATACTATAACTCTTTCATCTAAATGGAGGTTTACGGACAGACACCTCTTCATAACGCCCATATAGTGTATGCGTGCTTCAGGAACGTTACCGTAGATACGTTACTCCCTTATATGCTCTCCCAGGAATCCTTAATGTTCATACTATAACTCTTTCATCTAAATGGAGGTTTACGGACAGACACCCCTTCATAACGCCCTTATAGTGTATGCGTGCTTCAGGAACGTTACCGTAGATACGTGACTTTCTTATATGCTCTCCCATGAATCCTTAATGTTCATACTTTACTCTTCATCTAATTGGAGGTTTACGGACAGACACCCCTTCATAACGCCCATATAGTGTATGCGTGCTTCAGGAACGTTACCGTAGATACGTTACTCCCTTATATGCTCTCCCATGAATCCTTAATGTTCATACTATAACTCTTTCATCTAAATGGAGGTTTACGGACAGACACCCCTTCAAAACGCCCTTATAGTGTATGCGTGCTTCAGGAACGTTACCGTAGATACGTCACTCCCTTATATGCTCTCCCATGAATCCTTAATGTTCATACTTTACTCTTCATCTAAATGGAGGTTTACGGACAGACACCCCTTCATAACGCCCTTATAGTGTATGCGTGCTTCAGGAACGTTACCGTAGATACGTTACTCCCTTATATGCTCTCCCATGAATCCTTAATGTTCATACTATAACTCTTCATCTAAATGGAGGTTTACGGACAGACACCCCTTCATAAAGCCCTTATAGTGTATGCGTGCTTCAGGAACGTTACCGTAGATACGTCACTCCCTTATATGCTCTCCCAGGAATCCTTAATGTTCATACTATAACTCTTCATCTAAATGGAGGTTTACGGACAGACACCCCTTCATGACGCCCATATAGTGTATGCGTGCTTCAGGAACGTTACCGTAGATACGTCACTCCCTTATATGCTCTCCCAGGAATCTTTAATGTTCATACTTTACTCTTCATCTAAATGGAGGTTTACGGACAGACACCCCTTCATAACGCCCATATAGTGTATGCGTGCTTCAGGAACGTTACCTTAGATACGTCACTCCCTTATATGCTCTCCCAGGAATCCTTAATGTTCATACTATAACTCTTTCATCTAAATGGAGGTTTACGGACAGACACCCCTTCATAACGCCCATATAGTGTATGCGTGCTTCAGGAACGTTACCTTAGATACGTCACTCCCTTATATGCTCTCCCAGGAATCCTTAATGTTCATACTATAACTCTTTCATCTAAATGGAGGTTTACGGACAGACACCCCTTCATAACGCCCATATAGTGTATGCGTGCTTCAGGAACGTTACCTTAGATACGTCACTCCCTTATATGCTCTCCCAGGAATCCCTAATGTTCATACTATAACTCTTTCATCTAAATGGAGGTTTACGGACAGACACCCCTTCATAACGCCCATATAGTGTATGCGTGCTTCAGGAACGTTACCGTAGATACGTGACTTTCTTATATGCTCTCCCATGAATCCTTAATGTTCATACTTTACTCTTCATCTAATTGGAGGTTTACGGACAGACACCCCTTCATAACGCCCTTATAGTGTATGCGTGCTTCAGGAACGTTACCGTAGATACGTGACTCCCTTATATGCTCTACCAGGAATCCTTAATGTTCATACTATAACTCTTCATCTAATTGGAGGTTTACGGACAGACACCCCTTCATAACGCCCTTATAGTGTATGCGTGCTTCAGGAACGTTACCGTAGATACGTGACTCCCTTATATGCTCTACCAGGAATCCTTAATGTTCATACTATAACTCTTTCATCTAAATGGAGGTTTACGGACAGACACCCCTTCATAACGCCCATATAGTGTATGCGTGCTTCAGGAACGTTACCGTAGATACGTGACTTTCTTATATGCTCTCCCATGAATCCTTAATGTTCATACTTTACTCTTCATCTAAATGGAGGTTTACGGACAGACACCCCTTCATAACGCCCATATAGTGTATGCGTGATTCAGGAACGTTACCGTAGATACGTGACTCCCTTATATGCTCTACCAGGAATCCTTAATGTTCATACTATAACTCTTCATCTAATTGGAGGTTTACGGACAGACACCCCTTCATAACGCCCTTATAGTGTATGCGTGCTTCAGGAACGTTACCTTAGATACGTCACTCCCTTATATGCTCTCCCATGAATCCTTAATGTTCATACTTTACTCTTCATCTAATTGGAGGTTTACGGACAGACACCCCTTCATAACGCCCATATAGTGTATGCGTGCTTCAGGAACGTTACCGTAGATACGTTACTCCCTTATATGCTCTCCCATGAATCCTTAATGTTCATACTATAACTCTTTTATCTAAATGGAGGTTTACGGACAGACACCTCTTCATAACGCCCATATAGTGTATGCGTGCTTCAGGAACGTTACCGTAGATACGTTACTCCCTTATATGCTCTCCCAGGAATCCTTAATGTTCATACTATAACTCTTTCATCTAAATGGAGGTTTACGGACAGACACCCCTTCATAACGCCCATATAGTGTATGCGTGCTTCAGGAACGTTACCGTAGATACGTGACTTTCTTATATGCTCTCCCATGAATCCTTAATGTTCATACTTTACTCTTCATCTAATTGGAGGTTTACGGACAGACACCCCTTCATAACGCCCATATAGTGTATGCGTGCTTCAGGAACGTTACCGTAGATACGTTACTCCCTTATATGCTCTCCCATGAATCCTTAATGTTCATACTATAACTCTTTCATCTAAATGGAGGTTTACGGACAGACACCCCTTCAAAACGCCCTTATAGTGTATGCGTGCTTCAGGAACGTTACCGTAGATACGTCACTCCCTTATATGCTCTCCCATGAATCCTTAATGTTCATACTTTACTCTTCATCTAAATGGAGGTTTACTTACAGACACCCCTTCATAACGCCCTTATAGTGTATGCGTGCTTCAGGAACGTTACCGTAGATACGTTACTCCCTTATATGCTCTCCCATGAATCCTTAATGTTCATACTATAACTCTTCATCTAAATGGAGGTTTACGGACAGACACCCCTTCATAAAGCCCTTATAGTGTATGCGTGTTTCAGGAACGTTACCGTAGATACGTCACTCCCTTATATGCTCTCCCAGGAATCCTTAATGTTCATACTATAACTCTTCATCTAAATGGAGGTTTACGGACAGACACCCCTTCATGACGCCCATATAGTGTATGCGTGCTTCAGGAACGTTACCGTAGATACGTCACTCCCTTATATGCTCTCCCAGGAATCTTTAATGTTCATACTTTACTCTTCATCTAAATGGAGGTTTACGGACAGACACCCCTTCATAACGCCCATATAGTGTATGCGTGCTTCAGGAACGTTACCGTAGATACGTCACTCCCTTATATGCTCTCCCAGGAATCTTTAATGTTCATACTTTACTCTTCATCTAAATGGAGGTTTACGGACAGACACCCCTTCATGACGCCCATATAGTGTATGCGTGCTTCAGGAACGTTACCGTAGATACGTCACTCCCTTATATGCTCTCCCAGGAATCTTTAATGTTCATACTTTACTCTTCATCTAAATGGAGGTTTACGGACAGACACCCCTTCATAACGCCCATATAGTGTATGCGTGCTTCAGGAACGTTACCGTAGATACGTCACTCCCTTATATGCTCTCCCAGGAATCTTTAATGTTCATACTTTACTCTTCATCTAAATGGAGGTTTACGGACAGACACCCATTCATGACGCCCTTATAGTGTATGCGTGCTTCAGGAACGTTACCGTAGATACGTCACTCCCTTATATGCTCTCCCAGGAATCTTTAATGTTCATACTTTACTCTTCATCTAAATGGAGGTTTACGGACAGACACCCCTTCATAACGCCCATATAGTGTATGCGTGCTTCAGGAACGTTACCTTAGATACGCCACTCCCTTATATGCTCTCCCAGGAATCCTTAATGTTCATACTATAACTCTTCATCTAAATGGAGGTTTACGGACAGACACCCCTTCATAACGCCCATATAGTGTATGCGTGCTTCAGGAACGTTACCGTAGATACGTCACTCCCTTATATGCTCTCCCAGGAATCCTTAATGTTCATACTATAACTCTTCATCTAATTGGAGGTTTACGGACAGAAACCCCTTCATAACGCCCATATAGTGTATGCGTGCTTCAGGAACGTTACCTTAGATACGTCACTCCCTTATATGCTCTCCCAGGAATCCTTAATGTTCATACTATAACTCTTCCATCTAATTGGAGGTTTACGGACAGACACCCCTTCATAACGCCCATATAGTGTATGCGTGCTTCAGGAACGTCACCGTAGATACGTCACTCCCTTATATGCTCTCCCAGGAATCCTTAATGTTCATACTATAACTCTTCCATCTAATTGGAGGTTTACGGACAGACACCCCTTCATAACGCCCATATAGTGTATGCGTGCTTCAGGAACGTTACCGTAGATACGTCACTCCCTTATATGCTCTCCCAGGAATCCTTAATGTTCATACTATAACTCTTCCATCTAATTGGAGGTTTACGGACAGACACCCCTTCATAACGCCCTTATAGTGTATGCGTGCTTCAGGAACGTCACCGTAGATACGTGACTCCCTTATATGCTCTCCCATGAATCTTTAATGTTCATACTTTACTCTTCATCTAAATGGAGGTTTACGGACAGACACCCCTTCATAACGCCGTTATAGTGTATGCGTGCTTCAGGAACGTTACCTTAGATACGTCACTCCCTTTTATGCTCTCCCAGAAATCCTTAATGTTCATACCATAACTCTTCATCTAAATGGAGGTTTACAGACAGACACCCCTTCATAACGTCCATATAGTGTATGCGTGCTTCAGGAACGTTACCTTAGATACGTCACTCCCTTATATGCTCTCCCAGGAATCCCTAATGTTCATACTATAACTCTTCATCTAAATGGAGGTTTACGGACAGACGTCCCTTCATAACGCCCATATAGTGTATGCGTGCTTCAGGAACGTTACCTTAGATACGCCACTCCCTTATATGCTTTCCCAGGAATGCTTAATGTTCATACTATAACTCTTCATCTAAATGGAGGTTTACGGACAGACACCCCTTCATAACGCCCATATAGTGTATGCGTGCTTCAGGAACGTTACCGTAGATACGTCACTCCCTTATATGCTCCCCCAGGAATCCTTAATGTTCATACTATAACTCTTCATCTAAATGGAGGTTTACGGACAGACACCCCTTCATAACGCCCATATTGTGTATGCGTGCTTCAGGAACGTTACAGTAGATACGTCACTCCCTTATATGCTCTCCCAGGAATCCTTAATGTTCATACTATAACTCTTCATCTAAATGGAGGTTTACGGACAGACACCCCTTCATAACGCCCATATAGTGTATGCGTGCTTCAGGAACGTTACCGTAGATACGTCACTCCCTTATATGCTCTCCCAGGAATCCTTAATGTTCATACTATAACTCTTCATCTAAATGGAGGTTTACGGACAGACACCCCTTCATAACGCCCATATAGTGTATGCGTGCTTCAGGAAAGTTACCGTAGATACGTGACTCCCTTGTATGCTCTCCCAGGAATCCTTAATGTTCATACTATAAATCTTCATCTAAATTGAGGTTTACGGACAGACGCCCCTTCATAACGCCCATATAGTGTATGCGTGCTTCAGGAACGTTACCGTAGATACGTGACTCCCTTGTATGCTTTCCCAGGAATCCTTAATGTTCATACTATAACTCTTCATCTAAATGGAGGTTTACGGACAGACACCCCTTCATAACGCCCATATAGTGTATGCGTGCTTCAGGAACGTTACCGTAGATACGTCACTCCCTTATATGCTCTCACAGGAATCTTTAATGTTCATACTATAACTCTTCATCTAAATGGAGGTTTACGGACAGACACCCCTTCATAACGCCCATATAGTGTATGCGTGCTTGAGGAACGTTACCGTAGATACGTCACTCCCTTATATGCTCTCCCAGGAATCCTTAATGTTCATACTATAACTCTTCATCTAAATGGAGGTTTACGGACCGACACCCCTTCATAACGCCCATATAGTGTATGCGTGCTTCAGGAACGTTACCGTAGATACTTCACTCCCTTATATGCTCTCCCAGGAATCCTTAATGTTCATACTATAACTCTTCATCTAAATAGAGGTTTACGGACCGACACCCCTTCATAACGCCCATATAGTGTATGCGTGCTTCAGGAACGTTACCGTAGATACTTCACTCCCTTATATGCTCTCCCAGGAATCCTTAATGTTCATACTATAACTCTTCATCTAAATGGAGGTTTACGGACCGACACCCCTTCATAACGCCCATATAGTGTATGCGTGCTTCAGGAACGTTACCGTAGATACGTCACTCCCTTATATGCTCTCCCAGGAATCCTTAATGTTCATACTATAACTCTTCATCTAAATAGAGGTTTACGGACAGACACCCCTTCATAACGTCCTTATAGTGTATGCGTGCTTCAGGAACGTTACCGTAGATACGTCATTCCCTTATATGCTCTCCCAGGAATCCTTAATGTTCATACTATAACTGTTCATCTAAATGGAGGTTTACGGACAGACGTCCCTTCATAACGCCCATATAGTGTATGCGTGCTTCAGGAACGTTACCTTAGATACGTCACTCCCTTATATGCTCTCCCAGGAATCCTTAATGTTCATACTATAACTCTTCATCTAAATGGAGGTTTACGGACAGACACCCCTTCATAACGCCCTTATAGTGTATGCGTGCTTCAGGAACGTTACCGTAGATACGTCACTCCCTTATATACTCTCCCATGAATCCTTAATGTTCATACTATAACTCTTCATCTAAATGGAGGTTTACGGACAGACACCCCTTCATAACGCCCTTATAGTGTATGCGTGCTTCAGGAACGTTACCCTAGATACGTCACTCCCTTATATGCTCTCCCATGAATCCTTAATGTTCATACTTTAATTCTTCATTTAATCACATTAATATAATTTTCACGGTATGCGGTAATACTCATACTACCTCATCTTCTTAAAATTACAGAAACATTTTTTGATCACCTATGTTATAAGTTGCGTAATCCTGTCGCAACTCATTAATGAGTACTATTATAGGGTAGTATTTATCAAAAAATATATTAAACCTATAATTTCTCACAGTGGTAAAGTAAAACTGTATTATTTTATTTTTTGCATTATGTTATTTTCACAGACCAACGTCTTTTTGTTCTTTTTATCTTGACGTTTCTCCTTACTTCTTCAGAATTCTCGACGGTCTACTTTAGGCAGATTTGTTGTTCTCTAAGACTGTTGTAAA
>JBAIZL010000005.1:59260154-59317654 GCA_036971475.1 Prosapia bicincta | reverse complement strand
GCTAATAAATATATACTTTAGGTAATCCATCTTTTACAATTATAAACCAAATTTATGAAACACTTTAAGTTTAATAATTGAGTAAAAAACACTAAAATATTATTTACAGTCTTATATTATTTCAAATATACGATTTCCAACATTCTAAGGAAAATGGTAACCGTTGTGTTGAGTGTGTATTTGAAAAGAGATCGGGTTTCACTCAGCTGCCAGTTTCATTTTAGTTAAGTGCACGGGCGGAATATAAACGTTCCGTTTTACACTTTACGACGAATTTAGGAACAAGTTTAGTGGACTTATCATAAGAGTACAGCTTCTGTCTTGAAGCGGAAACCAATAATTTTAAATCCAAAGCTCTTTATACTTGAGCGAATGGGAAAACTACGAAAACATTTATCTTGGTGTAAAGTTCGCTCTGCCTTATTTTTAACTAATTCATAAATGGCATTTCTAAACGCCGTAAACGTAAAAGTACGGTTTGTATAATTAGTGGCATACGTAGGAATTATACGTTCATACTTAGTGAAGTGTCTGAATTTAATGAAAATTTCATCATATGCGAGATTAGACATTTATTCTTTTTTTTCAATCTGAAGAAATTTTAATGCTGAGGGAAATGTGCTCAGTGGTTTACATCATAGCAATGATAATGCTCGCCGACATAGTGCAACATAACACAACAGTTTTTACAGAACTTTGCCAGGGGGAGAATCAACCACCCTCCCCACAGTTCAAACCTTACTCCTAGTGATAATTTTTTTTTAAATTTTGCGTTTGAAATTTAATGCAAGAGATTCAACGACGTTGACGTGTCAAAAACTTATATTTCAACTTGTTTGGATTAACAGGAGAAAAGCTTGTGCCACGCTAAGACCAGTGTTTTCAAAATGGCGGTATTTTAGTAGAAAATATGGGAAAGAATAAATCACTAGAAATACAATTTTTTATAGGTATTTCTTTATCAGTAAAGAAAGTAACCGATACGTTTGCGAATTATACTCGGTTTTAAAATAAACTAAAATCGTAGATAAAATAATTACTAAATAACACAGATATTAGACTTATTATAACAAAGATGGCGACATTACCATCCAAACATACTTGTGAGACTAAATAAATATGACACTGTACAGTTTTAATTGTTTTACTGTTTAAAAATAATTATTCTTACCGTCATTTATAGACTGATGGCAATTAAACTTAGTTTCCCTAAATTATAAAGTAACACAAATGTTCAAAACACAATTGTAAAGTACAATAATTGTGGATGAGTGTATTGTACTATAATTGTGTACAATTTAAATTTTAGCATGATTACTCTCTACAAACTCCTGAATCCAGGAACATATGATAAAGCACAAAGCATTTCTCCCTTATTGGGCGTTATTTCAATCCCATATCGTCAAACCTTCCTCAAATCTATGTTGCGCTGTCTCAGTTAATTTGAAGCAGATATCTCCCCTAAACAGTCTGGTTGGTCTGAGCCGGCGTATGAATGTCTAAGCAAGGGGTTACGCTAGAGATTAATTTCCTGAAGTAAAATGTGTTGTTTATATTCAATTATAATTTTCTTAAATCATAACTTCTCTTAGTAGGTTTGTTTTTATTTCAGTACTTCATTCAGTGTTTGCTGTTTCAACTAACTACCAAATCAATTCGTTATTTTAACTCTTGGGTTTTCTTTTAAACAAAACTTTTGCAACTAATATTCATTTGGAGGTATTCCTCAATTGATACCATTTCTACTAATAAAAGCAATAAGAAACTCTTGGATGGAAAACGCTTTAAACCGTATCGAAACGTTTACATAAGTTCCTCCAACACAGTTAGGATTACCAGAAACTTACAACAGAACTAAATATACGAACTGCATTAGAAAATGTGCAAAAAGTTAACTTTTGTTTTATTATTTGCCTCTATTATAAATCACTCTATATTTATCCTAACGGGAAATGTTTCACTAAAGTGATAGATAAGAATTAAATTAAACGATGAGTTGTTATTTCACTTGGTTACCATGAATCCCTTTAGTTCAATGTAAATTAACAGTTTAAAACTATTTACCAAGAATCTGACACGAGTTATATTTACGTGAAAGCAGAATGCAACCTTTTTAAAACCAGGACAGATAACGTTGGTTTCATTTAGAGAAAATGTGAAAAAGACAAATAAAATTTGATAATCTGGAACGTAATAGTTGGCGTGAAAAATTTTTGTATTACAATGGAAACATTAAGGAAATAAAATATTGTAGAATTTAAAACAATATCGATAAGTTATCAAAATTGTGAACAAATATTCAGCCATAAATGTAATTGTGAACCATTGGTAAAAGCTCAACTATCGAAGATTTGCTTTTGATGTACTTCTGATTGAGTCAAAAGCGTCACAAAGTAGTTTCTCAAAAACTCAGAAAAAAGAGGTAATTTGAAGTAATTTCAAAGTAATTTACACATGAAATTTTAGAGGAACGTTAATATTATGGTGAAATAAATGTTCGTATTTTTATTTCATATTTGGTAGTTATTGATCATTTTTTTAAAACTTTTAATTTAAAATATAATTATGAAAATTATTTGCATATTCAACCATTTTTTAAGAGTAAGCGAGAATTTAATCAGCATCGGATGATTTTTTTTAGTAAACTGTTTTAGCAAATGTTTTTAAAATGTTTTTAGTGGTAGTGAATGAAATACCTATAATAGTTCTAAGAAATAACTTATTTGTAAATAAAATACATAGTATAAGTTGAAGTTAAATGATTTAATTGACAAAATACAAGCTGCAATATTAAAAAAAATGTTAATTTTGGAAGAGTTGAAACATTTAGGACACTATAAGAGATAAAAAAAAAATCTAAAAATAAATAGAAACGTAACAGGAGTCAAATTATTTTCAATGTTAATAAATTGGTTGATAGGATCCCTATGTAGAGTTTTAAAGGTGTAAAACAGCAGTTGAAGATGATAAAGATTTAGTGTAACTTCTTATAACGCATTATATAAAAAACCTTTACGTTGTTTTTACGTTTATATGAGTGCATCTCTTACTCATTCATTTACTCACTCACTCATTTACCCACTATCTTATTCATTCATTCACTCACTTATTCACTCACTCACTCATTCATTCACTCACTCACACTCTCACTTACTCAATCACTCACTCATTCAAACACTCACTCATTTACCCACTCACTCATTCACTCACACACTCACTCACTCACACTCGCTCACTCACTCATTCACGCACACACTCACTCATTCACTCACTCACTCATTCATTCACTCATTCACGCACACACTCACTCATTCACTCCCATACTCATTCACTCAGACACTCACTGATTCATTCACTCACTCACTCACTACCGAACTGTTGTGAGAATTACGAAACCTAAACGTTGAGCTAATAGTTTTATTCGTTTTTACTAAAGGCTATTTAGAGATTGTGTTTACATACCTAGTTTCCTAATGCAATAACTTATAGCCCCTATATCGAGAATTATAGTGTTTGTGATAAGTGATGTAATAACCTTTGATTTTATTACTCTTATATTGTGTCCCTACACGTGATCGATAATATAATAGAATTTGTCTAATATACAGATGTAGTAATGCCTTAAGATATATTTAATAAATAGTGTTCTTAGAATCTATTTAATAAATGCAGTTCGAAGTCACACTTCTGCTGGCAGTTCTACTCATTTTTTTAAATCTTTATCACAATTTCACCTAGGCAACATAAATTTCCTGCAGAATATTTCTTATTAGGATTGGATAAATCACCGAAAAGGAAATAAGTAACAAAAACATTCAATTCTACTATAACAAGTACATATTTTACTGATTACACCCCGCAGGGGGGTGCGGACTAGCCGCACCTACGAGGGGTTTGGCGTCCCTCGCGGTACCCTAGCCTAACACTACACCACTCACAAAGCATACCCACACACACACACACACACACACGCGCGCGCGCGCGCACGCACCCACGCACATGCACATACACTAACATCTTCACTTAGGGAATTTGACTGGTCAGAACCGTTGCGCGTTGGGAGTGCTGAAAATTCCAGAGTTTGACAAACTCTGGTCTGGGACGCTGATGAGAGCTTGCTCTGCCGAAGACGTAAGCGCGGTTTCTGGTCTACCAGCCGCTTCGGTCCTTGGTCAGGGAGTGTCCGCGGTGCACAGGTGTCGGAGCTTGTGCACAGTATTACGAGTTCTCGACTGATGCCCATCCAGTCGAGCTAAGGAGAATACAATAGGCTCCAGAGTTCTGGAGATTGGAAATTATCGAAAGTGATCCAAGGGTGTACCCGTTCCTATAGTCTCGCCCGTAACGTCAGACACGATGGTTAGCTAAAAGCATTCTATGGATCCTAAAACTAAGTCAAATTGTTTGAGTTTAAAGATGAATCGTCAGGATTCACCTGAAGAGCCTAAAGTTGATGATTTGAGAAAGAAGTTGATGGTGGCAACGTCAAAAGCATTGGCATCGCCCAAATATTTAATAATTTCTAGTGCCGAAGATGGAAAGGATTTGTCTAGAGTTTCGCCGTTTCTTATAAATAAGGCAATTAATGCATGTGCTGGAAGTGCTGTCGCATCTATCAAAAAATTAAGAAATGGGACACTGCTTGTTGCTACTAGTAGTGAAAAACAGGCCCGATCTCTTTTAAAAACGACTTCCTTCTTTGACCAAGTCAAGGTATCTGTGGCTCCCCATAGATCGTTGAATTCCTCTAAGGGTGTAATTACATGTAGGGACTTGATGCACGTCCCATTAAATGAAATCAAGGCCGAACTCTCGTCACAGTCTGTTACGGATGTTGCTGTTATTATGAAATCTGAAAAGGCGAGAAAATTAAAACAGGTTCTTTCATACTTACTTTTCTAAAACCAGAGATTCCTGAATAAATTAATGCAGGTTATCAAAGGCTGTCAGTGAGGCCTTACGTAGCTAACCCTCGGCGATGCTTCAAGTGTCAGCGTTTTGGGCACATTAGTTCTGCGTGTTCTAAACAGGGTGTATGCGGCAAGTGTAGCATGGAAGTCATGATGAAAAACATTGCGGCAACCCCCCGAAGTGCACTAACTGTGGGGGCGATCATCCGGCGCGATCTTACAACTGTCCTCACTTTAAGGAGGAGAAAGCAATCCTTGGCATTATGGCTAACCAGAGGATATTATTTGCTGAAGCTAAGAGGATCTTTAAAGCTTCCCAACCAAATGTCAATAAAACTTATGCTGCTTCCGCGAGCGCTACGAAGTCGTCCTGTGCCAACTGCGCAGACCTGACCGGAAAAATTGAAGCCCTTACTGAGCAGGTTGCACGCCTTCTGTCTTTAGTGACAAATGGACCTTCAGTAAGTGTAGTACAACCAGCGACTACGCCGAGTAATCTGCTAGTACGTAGCAAATCAGCCGATACAGGCATTCCTGCACAGGTATCTCTCCACAAAGGAAAGACTCTTAGAACAATTAATAAGTCTGAAAGCGTTAAGTCCGTACCATTAGAGGGTAGGAAGAATAAATTAAATTTTAATATTTTAAAAAAGAATGCACCAATTAAAGTTGGGGGAAAAAAAGAAAAAAAGCAAAAGCCAAAGGAGGGGCCCATTCCATCTCACCTCCTGAGCAAACAAATTCCTCGAGTTCCACCACTGCAATAGCGGTGATGGAATCCGATGATACATTGCCTGAAGCGTCTTCCGACGTTCCAGTTAAATTAACATTTAATGCCAATAATGAGAGCCAGGTCAATTCTTTTCACTAAGTAACAATGTCCACGCTTAAACAATCCGTGATTCAGTGGAACATTAACGGAGTTAGAAGTCACATTGAGGATCTCAAATTAATTGTAAGGGATGTGTCCCCTATGCACATTTGTATTCAGGAGACACATCTCCATGATTCGCACAATTTCCATCTAAGGGAGTATTCAGTTTACAGATCGGACTTCGTTACAGAAAATCGAGGTAGAGGTGGCGTAGCCATTCTAGCCCGTGACTGTGTCGACGCCGTTTCTCTGAATTTAATAACTCCCTTATAAGCAGTAGCAATTCAAACAGCTGTTCCGTACAAACTCACTCTCTGTTGTGTCTACCTTCCACCATGTGACCACCTGCAACAGAGAGACTTGATAGACCTGATAAACCAGTTACCTTCTCTATTTTTATTAGTGGGCGATTTTAATGCCCACCATGTTTCATGGGGTTCACCAGAATGCAACTCACGAGGGCATCTGGTTGAGAGTATCAGATTAGAACTGGATTTATACCTGCTAAATGACGGTTCTCCGACACATTTAGCAGCGTCTACAGGCGGATGGACAGCTGTTGACTTGTCATTGTGCAGTCCTGCTCTGGCTACAAGGCTAACATGGTCACCATTGCCTGATCTTTACAGTAGCGATCATACTCCCATTGAGATCTCTTTGTATGACTCCTCACCCTGTTGTGATCGACATCCCCTTTGGATCTTGAAAAAAGCCAACTGGGAACAATTCTCACAAGATCTAGAATCACTGGAAGTGGAAGACCTGGCTCCAATTGATGACATCGTAAATTCAATTACCAAAACTATTTTGAATGCCGCCGGAAAGGCAATACCGAAAACCTCATCAAAACCACGGCGACCACCTGTTCCGTGGTGGAATGATGATTGCTCTGCAATCCTTCGTTTACGACGAAAAGCTTTGAACCAGTTCAAAAGAAATCCAACGATTGAAAACCTGGAAAAATATAAAACCTTCCGTGCGAAAGCACGTCGAATATTTAGGCAAAGTAAACGAGAATCATGGTCTCAGTACATTGGCCCTATTACAAGAACTACAGCTCCATCTACAGTAGGGAAGAAATTACGATCCGTCTGTGGCATTTCCGTTCCGATGCCATTAATTTCATTAAGGCATGGATGGAGTTATGACCACGGAGAGTGAGGAAATTGCCAATGTGCTAGCGTTATCGTTCTCAAAATATTCTTTATATTCTGCATACAAGGACGCTTTCCAGGTTTATAAACGCAAACAGGAAGCCTTACCTTTCACTAATAATAATAAATACACAAAAACCTCTTAACCACAAACTTTCTTTAATTTACCCTAATGTACATTTCAGTTACAAAGTAACCATCCTCAGAGGGATAACATACAAAGACTGAGTCTTTATATAACTTCAATTATTGCGATTTGTGTATATTTAGTGTGAATATTTTCAGAATTGATCAATATCCAGTTGTTATTGTCAAGTTTTATTATTTTTCTTTACTGAGGATATTCGCTTACCTACTTAATATTTTATTACAATATTTGTAGGTGACACCATTATGTATGCAAAATGTTTTACTACATTCTTGAAGAGTAGATATTACGAAATTAAGGTGAGTTAATAAATACACGAAAACCTCTTAGCCACAAACTTTCTTTATTTTACCCTTATGTACATTTCAGTTACCAAGAACCATCCTAAGAGGGATAACAGGGAAAGACATGTATGTATTGAGTCTTTGTATGTTATACCTCTGAGGATGGTTACTTGGTAACTGAAATGTACATTAGGGTAAATTAAAGAAAGTTTGTGGTTAAGAGGTTTTTGTGTATTTATTATTAAATTCAACCACAGTATATTCCTAATAAATAGTAACTTACCTTTCACTGTTGGATTGTCTGGAGACTCGTGTTTGAATATCCATTTCTCTATCGATGAACTAGAGTTGGCTCTCTCGTCAACGAAGGATTCAGCTCCTGGCCCGGATGATATTGTATACTCCATGATTAAAAATATGCCACAGTCGGCAAAACTAGTTCTCCTTCATATATACAATCGTATATTCGGGGAGCACGGTTTTCCCGATGCATGGTTAGAAGCGACAATAATTCCTCTTCTAAAACAAGGAAAGGACAAAACTAAACCCAGTAGTTACAGACCCATCTCTCTGACCAGCTGCTTATGCAAACTACTGGAGAAGATGGTCAACCGTCGTCTTGTCTGGTATCTAGAAACAAACATACTTCTTACTAACGTCCAGTGTGGTTCCAGACAAGGACGTTCATCAGTTGACCAATTGGTTTTGTTGGAGTCAGCTATACAGAATGCCTTCATCTTACGACAAACACTGGTAGCTGTTTTCTTTGACCTTGAGAAGGCATATGACATGGCATGGAGAAGAGGAATTTTAAACGTATTGAAATCATGGGGCATATAAGGTAACATTCTTGCTTTTATACAAAATTATTTGGATAACAGGACTTTCCGTGTACGTCTAGGAGGCATATATTCTGATCGTTGCGAACTAGAGAATGGTGTACCACAGGGTGGCGTGTTAAGTGTGACGCTGTTTGCCGTTGCCATTAACAGCGTCACTTCAAACGTACAGTCACCGGTCCACTGTTCCCTGTTTGTAGACGATTTTTGTATATATGTGGCTGCTAGAAGTATGGCAACAGCGGAAAGATCCTTACAATTAGTCATTAATAAATTGCAAGAATGGACCAAATCTACGGGCTTCAAGTTTTCGGCTTCGAAGACCCAGTGTATAGCATTTAGTCGTCGCAGGCAACACCAGGAACCTATTCTTTATCTTGATGGTACGCGGCTTCAGACCGCGGATAATGTGAGATTTTTGGGTCTTTTATTAGAGTAGATCGCGGCCCAGACTGGCGCGGACCCACCCCTAACCTGGCCGCTACGTAACCTAGGACTATAGGGGTAGTTTTGGATGATGCTCAAGGTCATCCCGACCCCGACCCCAGACCAAGGGGTGGTTTCGACCACGTTCAAGGGGGTAGGGGGTAGTTTTTCGAAAAAAAAAAAACAAAATCGGCCGCTACGTAACCTAGGACTATAGGGGTAGTTTCGGATGATGCGGGCCGACGTCTTGACCCTGACCGTAGCTTTGGGGGTGGTTTCGACCACGTCTAGAGGGGTAGGGGGCAGTTTTTCGAAAAAATTAAACTCCAAGCCACTGACCTAGGCTAGCCAAATTGGATCCAACCTAACCTAACCTAAGTGTAGGGGGTGACCTCAGCTACGTATAGGACCATCTCCGGGGGTAGCCCCGGGGGTGGATTAGGGGTGGGGGGTAGTTTTCGAAAAAATTTTGGAAATTCGTGCCTTGACCGATAGGGTATGTCTAGAGTGTATTATTGCGTCGGTAGGGGTAGTTTCACCTAGGGGTAGTTTTTACAAAAAATATGAAATTGCCGAAAATCGATCGGTTGGATCAACAGACAGTACGGGATATGTCTAGAGTCCAATAAGGAACGCTGCGGGGGTGGATTCACCGAGGGGTAGTTTTTACAAAAAAATATAAAATTGCCGAAAATCGACCGGCAGGATCAAATGACCGTATATGGTAATGTTAAAGTCTATAATGGACCTTTGTGGGGCCGGCTGCACCTGTTTTTAGATTGTCAAAAATAATCGGGGTCCTAGGTAAAACCCACCTGGGCATTAGTTAAACCCGCCAAGGTAGAGCCAATATGGAGCACGCTATCGGTTAAAGCCAAACCGAGCCCAGCCACCCGGCAGCTAGGCCTTAGGTAAAGCTAACACGGAGCTAGCCCTCGGGTACGGACATCTCAAGGCCGATCCTTAGGTAAAGTAACCCCGGAGTAACTCCGGTGGTGGGGGTAACGTTTGGAAAGATTTAACGGTTATCTGATGACGTATCAGCGCTTGAGCGAGTCTAGGCAAGTAGTAGGCATACCCCAACTAGAGTGGTCTACCCTAAATAAATTGGCGGATGCAGGGGCAAGGGGCAAACCTGCAGAGTTAACACACTATCTTGGAGGTAGACCCACCCAAACCTCAGGCATAGCATCCCTGCAGCGGGGATTTAGCCAACCCAAGGCAGGCCCTTAAGTAAAGCCACCCGAGGAAAAGGCTTAAGGTAAAGCTACCCTGGAGCCTGGTCTTAGGTAAACCCTCTTTGGAGGTAGAACTTAAGTAAAGCTACCCAAGAGTCCGGCCAGGCTGGTTGCTATATCAATTACAACCTATCGACCAAGACAAATACCTCCACCAAGTCCTAGGTAAAGCCATCCGGGTGTCAGACCATAGGTAAAGTAACCGCGGAGTCGGGCGTGAGGTAAAGCCAGCTAGGCCTTAGGTAAAGCTACCACTGAGGCAGACCATCGGTAAAGCCACTCAGGACATAGGAATAGTCTATACGGAGCATGGCCTCAGGTAAAAGCCATCCCGAAGACAGCCGATAGGTAAAGTAACCCCGGAATCTTACATTAAGTGAGGGTGGTTATCAAATGAAATTACCAAAAATGATCGGCTACATCAAACGACCAACATTCCAACTAAACACTAATTGTAACCGACCAACCGAGCGCAAATAGTCAACAAGTTGAATCGACCAATCACATTGCAGGGGCTCGGTAGGCTTACGCAAACGGTCGCTGTAAGACGTGAAAGCCCATATACAGCGTTAAACCAATATATATATGATAGCCCGCATAATGTGTTAAACACACACGCATACTATGCTAGGCCAACATACAAGGGCCTACCATGTCGGTAAATCACCGGCCAAAGCCCATATGAACAGAGATAGTTTCACCTCATATATCAGGTAGAACCTGGCAATCGTATAATATGGGAAGTACTATAAGGTACATCTACCAACGCATAACCTATCAAGCCCACGTAAAGGTTTAATATATTTGACGACGTATCGGCGCTCGAGCGACTCGGGTATTAGGCCCTCCATAACTAGAGGGGGCAAGGGTTATGATTGTCAAAATTTGTCTATGCTACAAAATAATAAACAAAGCAATAAAGTCCTGTCGTTTCAGGGAATACGCTTGACCGTGTGTTAGACATGTACAGACTTGCAGCGATAACGCATTATCTAAAAACCGCAACGGCTGCCGGCGACCGCTATAGCAGGCATAAAAACCCGCAAGTCTGAGTCGTTGTGAATCTAGGCACGTGTTTATGTTTTGATTACTGTATCAAATTACTGTGTATTGTCGGCATACCAAGGCCTACATATATATAATCAGAAATCAGTGTAAATAATCAAATAGCCTCAATGGACATCTCCTATAGCTGTAAATGTATCTAGATATAAAGGTATATATGGAGAAACACTAATAATGAGGCCTATCACAAAACGTGAATAAATATATGTTATAAAACGATGCTAAGTCAACATGCAAGCTATCATACAGGGGCGTATATACCACGTTAAGCCTACATACAGGATAGTACACATAATGTGTTAAACAAACATGCGTGTAAACCTGCATACATACTATACCAAGCCGACTTACATGAATCCCTAAATGTGCCTACTATGTCGGTAAACCACTGGCCAAGGCCTATATGATCTGAGCTAGTTTCACCTCGTCTATCAGGTAGAACCTGGCAACCGTATAATACGGGAAGTACTATATGGTATAGCTAACAATGTTAACCTATCACGCCCATGACGGTCAACAAATATTACAATATAATTTAAAAAAGTTACGCAACCTATATACATACAATGCTAACCAATATAGGCATATATACTATGTTAAACCAGCATGCAATATACTCTAAATAGCCATATATACGCTGTTAAACCAATATGCAGGTTAACCTATATACATCCTGTATTAGGCAATTATCCCCGTTACCCGCATAGGCCTATGTTAAGCCAGGATGAATGATAGCTTATATAGTGTGTTAAACAAATATGCTTGTAAACCTACATAAATAATATGCTAAGCCTGTGCTAAACAGATATGCGTGTAAACCTACATAAATACCATGCTAACCAGCATGGATGCTATCCTACATAAGCTTATATACTATGTTAAACCAGCATGCAATATACTCTAAATAGCCATATATACGCTGTTAAACAAATATGCGTGTAAACCCACATAAATACGCCAAGCCAATATCCGTGCTATCATAGATAGGCGTATATACTATGTTAGGCCTACATACTGTGTTAAACAAACATGTATGTAAGCCGACAAGGGCCTACAAATTATATCCAATGCATAGTTTAGCTAAAGGGCTATCACACACTATCCTAAAAGCGGCCCGCAAATTACCACATAATACCTGATACATAGCTTGGCTAATCATTAACACATAGTATGACCCAACACATAATATCCTGTGCTAGCCTCGCTAAATAAGCATAAACCCCCCAAAATTGGCTTATCAATTATGTATGGTCTAGATATAGTCACACATGTCATTTCAAAAGTCAGCCGGAAAGAAACACTACCCTGGTATATAATATGTTAAACCAGCATGCAATATACTCTAAATAGCCGTATATACGTTGTTAAACAAATATGCGTGTAAGCCGAATAAATACTATGGTAAGCCAACACGCATGCTATCATAGATAGACGTATATACTATGTTAGGCCTACATACCGCGTTAAACAAACATGTGTGTAAGCCTGCATAGATATTATGCTAAGAAGACACGGGCCCACAAAGTATAACACATTATATCCAGTGTATAGTTTAGCTAATGGTTATCACACAGTAGCCTGACTACAACTTGCCCACATAATACCCGACACATAGCTAGACTAATCATTAACACATAGTATCCGATGCATAGCCCGACGATGGGTTAACATATAGTATCCGATAAGTAGCTTGAGAATGCCCCAACACATAATATCCGGTGCATAGCCTCGCTAATGGTTAGCACATAGTAGCCGATGCTGAGCCTGGCTATGGAATATCACATATTATCTGATGTGTAGCCTGACTAATGGTTAACACAGCCAATGCATAGCTAGGCTAATGATTAACATAAAGTATCCAATGCATGGCTTGGGTAATGTATATAGTTAGCCTACATTCTGTGTTATCTGTGTAAACTCACATACTATGCTAAGCCGGTTATCCATAGACACAAATCTATGGTGATGCAAGAGTAACCAGCACCCTGACAACAGATACCTAGCATGATCATAGCCTACATTGCCTGATAACAGATACCTAGCCTGACCATAGCCTACATAGCTAGACAAAAGATACATAACTAGACAATAGATACCTAGCCTGACAACAGACACCAATCCTGGAATCAAATACATAGCCCGACAAACGATGCATAGCCCGACAAGGGCTAGCACATAGTATCCGGGGTATAGAATGACTAACGGTTAACACATGGTATCCAAAGCATAACTAGGCTAGTGAATAACTAATGGTTAGTTTGACTATGGTTAACACACACAGTGTCCGATGCATAGCTTAGCTAATGGATAACACATAGTAACCTATGCCTAGCCTGACTAGGGCTAACACATAGTACCCGATGAATGGCTCGACTAAGGCCAACACACAGTATCCGATGCACAACCTAGGATCGAATATGACGTCATCCAGGTGGAGAACAAGATGGTGGCTATGTTGATACCGTGATGGCCAGTGTAGGCTAGATCAAATAACCAACGTTTCAACCAAACTACTGTCATACTCGTAGTTTAACCAACCAACATACGTGAAGTTCAAACGAACAGCATTGACACCAAGTCCAAATAGGCTATGGCGGCTATGCCGAGATCAACGTATCAGCTAATCAAAATGAAAAACTTACACTAATCAACCAACATCTACACCGAGGTCAAATGGGTTATGGTTAGCGAAGGCACGGGCAAAAGCTTTAAGCCTTAGACATAATTATAGCTATCAACGCATACCAAAATAGCTATGCAGAAACCGTCAAGGCCATTACACATATTGTCCAGGTATGTTCTCCATCAAACCGAGACTTTAGACACCATCTCTGTAAAACAGCTAACAAATTATACTCTACCACAATAGGTATGTCAAAACCGTTACCGGCTCATAATCTAAGACAGTGGTTACGTAACGCCCTTTATCAATTTAAGACCTTAAGAGATATCTTCGTAAAGACAGCTACCAATCCTTACTATATCACAATAGTTACGTTAGAGCTACCGCTGCTCACCCTACCATAATAGCTACGTACAGACGGTTAATATTGTATAACCTATCACAAGACTTATGTAAAAACAGCTAGGCATAACCTGTCACACAATAACTGCGTAAAGGCAGCTAACAAGGCCTACCCCATTAAAATAGCTGCGAAAAGATAACATCCAATACATACCCTATCATATTAGCTATGTAAAGACAATAAATGCGTAAAGGCAGCTAACAATGCCTACCCCATTAAAATAGCTACGAAAAGATAACGGCCAATACATACCCTATCATAATAGCTGTGTAAAGACAATTAAAGATGCATAGGCTAACTCGTTATTGACTGCTACTAAATAATGAACCATCACACTAGCCTCGTAAAGACAGCTACCAACATTACAATAGCTACGTAAAAACAGTTATCGATCCGTGACCAAGATAATACTTACGTAAGATCTATATCAGTGCTAAGACAATAGCTCCGTAAGGAAAACCTACCACTTCATGAACTACGACAACAGCAAGGTGTGGACGGCTACCAATACATTACTTATCACAGCTACCAACACATAACTCGTCACACTAGCTAAGTAAATAGCGCTACGATTGAATAGCCTATCACACAGGCTAATTGAGGGTCACTAACTAAACCATCACAATATCTCTGTACATGGCAGACGGCGTGATGATCCTCATCTTTATCGCACACCTAACAGTAGGTTAGGTTAGAAGCACTCTGGCTAGCTTAGGTTAGTGGGTTGAAAATAATTTTTCCTAAAAACTACCCCTCTAGACGTGGTTGAACCCTCCCCAAGGCTACGATCAAGGTCACATCGACCGCCTGCATCATCCAAAACCACCCCTAACTTCTACAACCACAGGTTAGTGATGCCCGTGATGGAGATACGACCAACCTTTGAAAGTTAGGGGTGGTTTTGGATGATGCAGGCGGTCGATGTGACCTTGATCGTAGCCTTGGGGAGGGTTCAACCACGTCTAGAGGGGTAGTTTTTAGGAAAAATTATTTTCAACCCACTAACCTAAGCTAGCCAGAGTGCTTCTAACCTAACCTATTGTTGGGTGTTCAACCACGTCTAGAGGGGTAGTTTTTAGAAAAAATTATTTTCAACCCACTAACCTAAGCTAGCCAGAGTGCTTCTAACCTAACCTACTGTTAGGTGTGCGATAAAGATGAGGATCATCACGCCGTCTGCCATGTACAGAGATATTGTGATGGTTTAGTTAGTGACCCTCAATTAGCCTGTGTGATAGGCTATTCAATCGTAGCGCTATTTACTTAGCTAGTGTGACGAGTTATGTGTTGGTAGCTGTGATAAGTAATGTATTGGTAGCCGTCCACACCTTGCTGTTGTCGTAGTTCATGAAGTGGTAGGTTTTCCTTACGGAGCTATTGTCTTAGCACTGATATAGATCTTACGTAAGTATTATCTTGGTCACGGATCGATAACTGTTTTTACGTAGCTATTGTAATGTTGGTAGCTGTCTTTACGAGGCTAGTGTGATGGTTCATTATTTAGTAGCAGTCAATAACGAGTTAGCCTATGCATCTTTAATTGTCTTTACACAGCTATTATGATAGGGTATGTATTGGCCGTTATCTTTTCGTAGCTATTTTAATGGGGTAGGCATTGTTAGCTGCCTTTACGCATTTATTGTCTTTACATAGCTAATATGATAGGGTATGTATTGGATGTTATCTTTTCGCAGCTATTTTAATGGGGTAGGCCTTGTTAGCTGCCTTTACGCAGTTATTGTGTGACAGGTTATGCCTAGCTGTTTTTACATAAGTCTTGTGATAGGTTATACAATATTAACCGTCTGTACGTAGCTATTATGGTAGGGTGAGCAGCGGTAGCTCTAACGTAACTATTGTGATATAGTAAGGATTGGTAGCTGTCTTTACGAAGATATCTCTTAAGGTCTTAAACTGATAAAGGGCGTTACGTAACCACTGTCTTAGATTATGAGCCGGTAACGGTTTTGACATACCTATTGTGGTAGAGTATAATTTGTTAGCTGTTTTACAGAGATGGTGTCTAAAGTCTCGGTTTGATGGAGAACATACCTGGACAATATGTGTAATGGCCTTGACGGTTTCTGCATAGCTATTTTGGTATGCGTTGATAGCTATAATTATGTCTAAGGCTTAAAGCTTTTGCCCGTGCCTTCGCTAACCATAACCCATTTGACCTCGGTGTAGATGTTGGTTGATTAGTGTAAGTTTTTCATTTTGATTAGCTGATACGTTGATCTCGGCATAGCCGCCATAGCCTATTTGGACTTGGTGTCAATGCTGTTCGTTTGAACTTCACGTATGTTGGTTGGTTAAACTACGAGTATGACAGTAGTTTGGTTGAAACGTTGGTTATTTGATCTAGCCTACACTGGCCATCACGGTATCAACATAGCCACCATCTTGTTCTCCACCTGGATGACGTCATATTCGATCCTAGGTTGTGCATCGGATACTGTGTGTTGGCCTTAGTCGAGCCATTCATCGGGTACTATGTGTTAGCCCTAGTCAGGCTAGGCATAGGTTACTATGTGTTATCCATTAGCTAAGCTATGCATCGGACACTGTGTGTGTTAACCATAGTCAAACTAACCATTAGTTATTCACTAGCCTAGTTATGCTTTGGATACCATGTGTTAACCGTTAGTCATTCTATACCCCGGATACTATGTGCTAGCCCTTGTCGGGCTATGCATCGTTTGTCGGGCTATGTATTTGATTCCAGGATTGGTGTCTGTTGTCAGGCTAGGTATCTATTGTCTAGTTATGTATCTTTTGTCTAGCTATGTAGGCTATGGTCAGGCTAGGTATCTGTTATCAGGCAATGTAGGCTATGATCATGCTAGGTATCTGTTGTCAGGGTGCTGGTTACTCTTGCATCACCATAGATTTGTGTCTATGGATAACCGGCTTAGCATAGTATGTGAGTTTACACAGATAACACAGAATGTAGGCTAACTATATACATTACCCAAGCCATGCATTGGATACTTTATGTTAATCATTAGCCTAGCTATGCATTGGCTGTGTTAACCATTAGTCAGGCTACACATCAGATAATATGTGATATTCCATAGCCAGGCTCAGCATCGGCTACTATGTGCTAACCATTAGCGAGGCTATGCACCGGATATTATGTGTTGGGGCATTCTCAAGCTACTTATCGGATACTATATGTTAACCCATCGTCGGGCTATGCATCGGATACTATGTGTTAATGATTAGTCTAGCTATGTGTCGGGTATTATGTGGGCAAGTTGTAGTCAGGCTACTGTGTGATAACCATTAGCTAAACTATACACTGGATATAATGTGTTATACTTTGTGGGCCCGTGTCTTCTTAGCATAATATCTATGCAGGCTTACACACATGTTTGTTTAACGCGGTATGTAGGCCTAACATAGTATATACGTCTATCTATGATAGCATGCGTGTTGGCTTACCATAGTATTTATTCGGCTTACACGCATATTTGTTTAACAACGTATATACGGCTATTTAGAGTATATTGCATGCTGGTTTAACATATTATATACCAGGGTAGTGTTTCTTTCCGGCTGACTTTTGAAATGACATGTGTGACTATATCTAGACCATACATAATTGATAAGCCAATTTTGGGGGGTTTATGCTTATTTAGCGAGGCTAGCACAGGATATTATGTGTTGGGTCATACTATGTGTTAATGATTAGCCAAGCTATGTATCAGGTATTATGTGGTAATTTGCGGGCCGCTTTTAGGATAGTGTGTGATAGCCCTTTAGCTAAACTATGCATTGGATATAATTTGTAGGCCCTTGTCGGCTTACATACATGTTTGTTTAACACAGTATGTAGGCCTAACATAGTATATACGCCTATCTATGATAGCACGGATATTGGCTTGGCGTATTTATGTGGGTTTACACGCATATTTGTTTAACAGCGTATATATGGCTATTTAGAGTATATTGCATGCTGGTTTAACATAGTATATAAGCTTATGTAGGATAGCATCCATGCTGGTTAGCATGGTATTTATGTAGGTTTACACGCATATCTGTTTAGCACAGGCTTAGCATATTATTTATGTAGGTTTACAAGCATATTTGTTTAACACACTATATAAGCTATCATTCATCCTGGCTTAACATAGGCCTATGCGGGTAACGGGGATAATTGCCTAATACAGGATGTATATAGGTTAACCTGCATATTGGTTTAACAGCGTATATATGGCTATTTAGAGTATATTGCATGCTGGTTTAACATAGTATATATGCCTATATTGGTTAGCATTGTATGTATATAGGTTGCGTAACTTTTTTAAATTATATTGTAATATTTGTTGACCGTCATGGGCGTGATAGGTTAACATTGTTAGCTATACCATATAGTACTTCCCGTATTATACGGTTGCCAGGTTCTACCTGATAGACGAGGTGAAACTAGCTCAGATCATATAGGCCTTGGCCAGTGGTTTACCGACATAGTAGGCACATTTAGGGATTCATGTAAGTCGGCTTGGTATAGTATGTATGCAGGTTTACACGCATGTTTGTTTAACACATTATGTGTACTATCCTGTATGTAGGCTTAACGTGGTATATACGCCCCTGTATGATAGCTTGCATGTTGACTTAGCATCGTTTTATAACATATATTTATTCACGTTTTGTGATAGGCCTCATTATTAGTGTTTCTCCATATATACCTTTATATCTAGATACATTTACAGCTATAGGAGATGTCCATTGAGGCTATTTGATTATTTACACTGATTTCTGATTATATATATGTAGGCCTTGGTATGCCGACAATACACAGTAATTTGATACAGTAATCAAAACATAAACACGTGCCTAGATTCACAACGACTCAGACTTGCGGGTTTTTATGCCTGCTATAGCGGTCGCCGGCAGCCGTTGCGGTTTTTAGATAATGCGTTATCGCTGCAAGTCTGTACATGTCTAACACACGGTCAAGCGTATTCCCTGAAACGACAGGACTTTATTGCTTTGTTTATTATTTTGTAGCATAGACAAATTTTGACAATCATAACCCTTGCCCCCTCTAGTTATGGAGGGCCTAATACCCGAGTCGCTCGAGCGCCGATACGTCGTCAAATATATTAAACCTTTACGTGGGCTTGATAGGTTATGCGTTGGTAGATGTACCTTATAGTACTTCCCATATTATACGATTGCCAGGTTCTACCTGATATATGAGGTGAAACTATCTCTGTTCATATGGGCTTTGGCCGGTGATTTACCGACATGGTAGGCCCTTGTATGTTGGCCTAGCATAGTATGCGTGTGTGTTTAACACATTATGCGGGCTATCATATATATATTGGTTTAACGCTGTATATGGGCTTTCACGTCTTACAGCGACCGTTTGCGTAAGCCTACCGAGCCCCTGCAATGTGATTGGTCGATTCAACTTGTTGACTATTTGCGCTCGGTTGGTCGGTTACAATTAGTGTTTAGTTGGAATGTTGGTCGTTTGATGTAGCCGATCATTTTTGGTAATTTCATTTGATAACCACCCTCACTTAATGTAAGATTCCGGGGTTACTTTACCTATCGGCTGTCTTCGGGATGGCTTTTACCTGAGGCCATGCTCCGTATAGACTATTCCTATGTCCTGAGTGGCTTTACCGATGGTCTGCCTCAGTGGTAGCTTTACCTAAGGCCTAGCTGGCTTTACCTCACGCCCGACTCCGCGGTTACTTTACCTATGGTCTGACACCCGGATGGCTTTACCTAGGACTTGGTGGAGGTATTTGTCTTGGTCGATAGGTTGTAATTGATATAGCAACCAGCCTGGCCGGACTCTTGGGTAGCTTTACTTAAGTTCTACCTCCAAAGAGGGTTTACCTAAGACCAGGCTCCAGGGTAGCTTTACCTTAAGCCTTTTCCTCGGGTGGCTTTACTTAAGGGCCTGCCTTGGGTTGGCTAAATCCCCGCTGCAGGGATGCTATGCCTGAGGTTTGGGTGGGTCTACCTCCAAGATAGTGTGTTAACTCTGCAGGTTTGCCCCTTGCCCCTGCATCCGCCAATTTATTTAGGGTAGACCACTCTAGTTGGGGTATGCCTACTACTTGCCTAGACTCGCTCAAGCGCTGATACGTCATCAGATAACCGTTAAATCTTTCCAAACGTTACCCCCACCACCGGAGTTATTCCGGGGTTACTTTACCTAAGGATCGGCCTTGAGATGTCCGTACCCGAGGGCTAGCTCCGTGTTAGCTTTACCTAAGGCCTAGCTGCCGGGTGGCTGGGCTCGGTTTGGCTTTAACCGATAGCGTGCTCCATATTGGCTCTACCTTGGCGGGTTTAACTAATGCCCAGGTGGGTTTTACCTAGGACCCCGATTATTTTTGACAATCTAAAAACAGGTGCAGCCGGCCCCACAAAGGTCCATTATAGACTTTAACATTACCATATACGGTCATTTGATCCTGCCGGTCGATTTTCGGCAATTTTATATTTTTTTGTAAAAACTACCCCTCGGTGAATCCACCCCCGCAGCGTTCCTTATTGGACTCTAGACATATCCCGTACTGTCTGTTGATCCAACCGATCGATTTTCGGCAATTTCATATTTTTTGTAAAAACTACCCCTAGGTGAAACTACCCCTACCGACGCAATAATACACTCTAGACATACCCTATCGGTCAAGGCACGAATTTCCAAAATTTTTTCGAAAACTACCCCCCACCCCTAATCCACCCCCGGGGCTACCCCCGGAGATGGTCCTATACGTAGCTGAGGTCACCCCCTACACTTAGGTTAGGTTAGGTTGGATCCAATTTGGCTAGCCTAGGTCAGTGACTTGGAGTTTAATTTTTTCGAAAAACTGCACCCTACCCCTCTAGACGTGGTCGAAACCACCCCCAAAGCTACGGTCAGGGTCAGGACGTCGGCCCGCATCATCCGAAACTACCCCTATAGTCCTAGGTTACGTAGCGGCCGATTTTGTTTTTTTTTTTTCGAAAAACTACCCCCTACCCCCTTGAACGTGGTCGAAACCACCCCTTGGTCTGGGGTCGGGGTCGGGATGACCTTGAGCATCATCCAAAACTACCCCTATAGTCCTAGGTTACGTAGCGGCCAGGTTAGGGGTGGGTCCGCGCCAGTCTGGGCCGCGATCTACTTATTAGATAAAAGACTTTCATGGAGTTCGCATGTGCGTGATTTGAGGACCCGGTGCAGCAAGATATTGGATATGTTGAGAGTTCTAATTGGTACAAATTGGGGAGCAGACAGAACCTGTATGCTCCGTTTCTATCGCACCGTTGTAAGATCGCGCATAGATTACGGCTGTATAGCCTATTCATCTGCTCGACCTACGGTTCTGAAACTCCTTGATTCAATTCATCACGCTGGTCTTAGACTTTCTACTGGTGCTTTTAGATCAAGCCCAATCTCCAGCCTTCTAGTTGAAGCTGGAGAACCATCTCTCTCAGTGCGACGTCAAAAGCTACAGATTGTCATATTACACTGGTCTTCGAAGCAAACCTAAACATCCGGCATTCAAAGCAGTTTTTGATAACCACCTCGAGGATCGTTACAATGTGCGTCAACGTTCAACTGCTCCCTTCTGAATAAGAGCGTTGCGTATTTTTAGCAATCTAAATTTAGAACTTCCACCTATATTCGAACGATCATCATGCTACATCCCTCCATGGGTAATACGAATGCCAAAATTTGACTTCTCATTGTCCAGGTACCTAAAACACAATACTCCTGACGTTATTTATCGTCAGGAGTTTTTGCAGATCCAACTAACTCACCAAAATACTGTGACTATATTCACAGACGGTTCAAAACTGGACAATGGGATAGGTTGTGCATTTTATATGGAAGGACAAACCTTCACTTATGGATTACCTTCAGGATGTAGCGTTTTTACAGCAGATCTTTATGCAATTTTCCAAGCTTTAAGATCAATTCCGTCTGCAACATCTAAATATCTTGTATGTTCCGATTCCAAAAGTGCTCTCCAGGCTATTCAGGAAATTTACACTAAGAACCCATTAGTTGGAGACATCTTGTGCTCAATACACAGGCTCCAATTACGGGGTATCGAGGTGTCATTTCTCTGGGTGCCTGGTCACTGTGGAATATTTGGAAACACTAAAGCAGATGAAGGAGCAAAATTAGCTACAAGTATGGTACCATCGACACAACGTGTGATGGCATCAGATTTGGTATGCAATGTTAAAACTATACTATTCTCGGTGTGGAATGAAGAATGGCAAAGTGTACATAGAAACATGTTGAGGGACATCAACAATACCGTCCGACCATGGAGGACATCTGTTCGTTCGAGTCGTAGGGAGGAAGTGGTGGTTACTCGACTTAGCATCGGCCACTCTTTGTTAACGCATGGATGGTTGATGCGACATGAGGATCCACCACTATGTCCGTTTTGTAGAAGCTATATTACAATCAAGCATATCCTGCTTGATTGTGATGAGTTTAGCGATTTGTATATACGTTACGATCTTCGAGGTAGTTTAAAGGTGGTTTTAAGGGACGATGTCACGGCTATCGACCGTGTCATCGCTTTCTTACGCCACCTGAATCTATTTAATAATATTTAAATTATGTATAATTTTAGTTTCTTTCGTTCTAGTTACAATTAGTATTAAACATTTATTTTATTTTATTTTGTTTAGTTGGTTAGTTTTATTTTGAAGTAATTATTTAAAATATAACTTTAGTTAACCGATGATAACCTTAATAGGTTTTTCGCCTGGAAAAAAAATCTACTGATTACAAAATAGGTATGTGTAGCCTACTGCCAGTCAATATAGCCCGCAAGCGAGTCGTGCTGACTGAATACATTATGTTAAACACAGATGCAGCAGAAGCCACATGCACAGATGCAGTTTAAGTATTTGGATTATAAATGTCCGAAACATCGAACTAGATCTAACGATTCATTGTACGGACCGCTTTCGTTGTAACCTTGCGGCCATATTGCATGCATAATTAGGCTGTATGCAAATGCACCTCAATTTGCAGAACCAAAGACTACTTCAACAGTCGTGCAATGGCTTTTTAATAGATGGCGTATGATTAATATTTGCATAATATTATTCAAAAAGGAACGCTATATCTTCTGAAAAAAATATTGCACATACACACACACACACACACCACAAACACAAGCCCACAACACAAACACACCACACACACACACACCACACACACACACACACACACACACACACACACACACACACACACACACACACACACACACACACACACACACACACACACACATACACACACACACACACACACACACACACAAACACACACCAGGAACACTCACCCGCTGAAACCGCCAGATATAGAAAAGTACATAATTTTGCATTCCATTGTACTGTTGGATAACTCATACTAAGGGTATTATTGTAGGCTATCAACACTTTTACTTTTACTAATTCATGTGCAATAAAATATTTCTCGTTTTTATATTACTTTTTAATAATATATAAGTGTAGTACCTTACTTATTATTTATCATATAAAACATATATTTCCAGATTTTTTTTTTAATATGGTGTCTGGTACTTTGAAATTCAGAAAAATTATTACCGTTTAAAATAGTGTTTTGATTATAACAAATTACGTTTTCATACGTTTTTAATAATTCGAAATACAATAATAATATATTATTACTAGAAAGTTGGTAATATTACAATTTTTTTATTTGTTGTTTAATCGCTGTATGAGCGATCTTAAAGCTGTATGAGTGGTCTTAAAAAATTGATTATGTTAAACAATCATTATTTCATTTTGATGTTATGCAATTAGTATGGACTGAACATTTTCAGTTTTATAACCTAAAAATAAAAACCAAACAACTAAAAATAAACTTAGCAAACACGTGGATGGCTTTGCATTAAATAGCCTTCAATCACGAGCTCCGTTTACTTTTCTTGTCGCTTCACGCAAACTGAAACAAATAATCCCCTTCTAAACTTTTTAGTTAATAATAAACTTTTAGTTAGGTTTATTTTTAATGTTTGAAGAGTAAACAGGGCACTGGCAAGCTCAGCTGCTGGCCCGCTGTCTGTGACGTATTCATCAATACATTTCCAACTTCCCCGTTGAAAAACTACATAGCTATTTGTAGACCATGGTGAATATAAACAAAGCTGTAAAAATAATTCAGCTAATTTTAAAGTTAATTATTTGAAAATTTTGTTTTGAATGTCTAATGTTACAAAGTTATAGTGTTAACATGAATAAAGTTTTCGCTTTTGATATGTAAATTAAGTTATTATTTAGGAAGAAGGAAATACAATCCACTTGAAGGGCATGGGATAACCGACTTTTTGTTACTTACATATTGAATGTTTTTAAATTTACATACCAATACTATAGTTTATAAAATATATAGACTAATAGATTTTGAAAAATATTTTAAAACTTTACAGACTTGCCTTTTTCAGATAGGATAGTTTGGTAGGCTAAAAGGTTTTTTTAAAATTGAGGGGGTTCGATGATATTATCAATTTTTTTTTTTTTTTTTGAAATATAGGGTGATTTTATTTATATATAATAAGCACCAATTTCCAAATATTGAAAATATGAAACTTATAAAAGAAATTAATAAGGGATTAAGAATGAATATATATGAAGCATTTGAAATATATAAATACAATAATAATAACAAATTAATAAAAGAACAAATACAATTACATTCTAAATTTGATACTATATTCAATGTCTATAATGTTACAACAACAAAATAAATTTGGCAATTTGTATAAATTTAGCAACAATTCTATTTCTAATTTAACATATGTTTTAGGCCTATAGCTTACATTTTTGTAATTTTCATTCCTGATGATGTTGGTACTGTTTACCAACGAAAAGCTTTGGATATAAATTAATAAATATTCTTGTATTTGAATAAGCTATGTTGTTTTAAATATATATATATATATATATACTTACTAAAATGGTGGTTTTAGATTTAATTAATTTTAAAATAAAAAAGAAATTGCAAATGCGTGTAGAACGGTTTACTGATAAAAGATAATCTTTCACCATTTCTACTAATTAAAAGTGTTATGCTATTTTAAATAAACATTCTTGCAAGATATTCTATATTCACTTGACAGAAGGTCTCCAGCTGTTTGCAGGAACTTAAGTAGCCTACAAAGTTTATGTGCTAGTTTCATTAAAACAAAGGGGAAAATGGCAATATGAGGGATGTTGCCAAACTGAAAACGACCGACTTGCGATCATCAGGTAAAAACGTTATAGCCTGATGGGAACAACAGGAACTTGGAACGAATTGAAAATGCAGAGTAATTTTATCTTCATCCTCAGACCAATCAAAACCTGACCCGAGGTTCTGTCCAAATGCCCGAGCTTTTGACGCAAATATCCAAAACCTGTTATAAATAATTTTTATCGCTAAAGCCATTTGCATACTCTTAGAATACGCATGAAAGGAACGGTTTACAGATTTAGCTAATCCAAAAACTTGTTCACAAGTTCTTAAAAAGCGGAGTCCAGATGCTTTCCAGTCTATAAATAACCAAAGATTGTCAAGACTTACGTACTCTCGTGTACAAGCGTCAATGAATCGAAGCAAACTAAATGGAAGGGAATATTCTAAAATTAATATCACGGAATCCTAGGCGTTCCGCCTGATGACGTATTCTCCATAGAAACTCTAGAGGCGGTCATGAAGTGTATGTTGTGGTCACAACGGTAGGAATAATCCACTACGTAACTTCACATCACATGTTTATCCAAACCCATAACTGTTGATTTTATAAATCAGTTTTTTGTCATAAGCATACCTGAGGCTATTCAATTCCTTCTATTAGCTCACACTCTCCATGTATATATATATATATATATATATATATATATATATATATATATATATATATATATATATAGATCTATGTATAACTTTCTCAAATTTTTTATCGTTAATAAAATAGGTCGTTATTGATCCCATCAAGTTAAAACATCTGTTTAACCTATAGTGGATGACTATTGGTGTTAAAACAGTTTTTCAAATATGTAATAATTGATTAAATTTTAAAAACCTGATGTCCGGTTCGGATTCTGACTGAATAAATACGTGTTTGAAATCCAGCACTTTGGAACTGAGCAAACCTTCCCAGAGCTAAAAATCTATTGCTCAAGGATGAATATGAAATTATAAGACATGTATATGCTGCATAGGGAGAGAAATGAAACATTTCAAGGAATTGCGCTTTCTATTTTGCTACTTAATATTGTGATTTTGTTATATGTACATGTTTATTTATATTAATTGTAATTCTATAATAACAAGTAAATGAAGTTCTTTATCGACTTCTGTGGGAAGAGACTTTAAACAATTGTTTTTTTATGTTACGTGTTTTAAATTACTTTCAATGGTAATTTATTGTAAATAAATCCAGAAATATCTTATGTGGAACAGTATATGCTGGCATACATAATAATATGTGGTTGATATGGTGTTAATTTGCGTTCAGCATAATACCAGTCTATAAGACTTTAATATACAAAATTGCATTAGAAAAGCCTAAGTGTAAAGATCTGTAAGGGGTCATGTTATTATTTGTTAAAATCAATAAATATAAATATTTTCAAATATTTAAAGTAGACTAATACAATGAAAATATTTTACTAAGAATACGGTTTAACATTACATTGATTCCTAATATGCTAAGGATGAATATGGTTATTATATTTTTTTATACTTTTTAATGGCTTTGAGGATTATAATTTTAAAATGATTTAGTATTTTAATTTCAGAATAAATTGTTTTAAAATGTTTAAAATTAAAAACAATGTGTACCAACCGCGCGTGCACACACACACACACACACGCGCGCGCATTTAAAAGCAATTTTGTTAATAATTTTATTTGTTGAGTGAATAAAATACGTATTTACATTGTTTAAAAGTCATAGTTTCTAGAAATGTTAAAAAAAAACATGGGGATAGGTTTAAAGAACATGTCTCTTATACACTTCATAAATAACAGGCGATTGAAGTGGTAAAACTATTTGGTTTCCCTTCAATAAAACCTTAAAGCCTAGAAAATTAGAACTCAATATAAATATTGATACACCAAGAATTTAATGATAATATAATAGAAATTAGCAAAAATACTAAACAGCAAATATTTTTGGTCAAAAATCCTCTGATATTTAATCGTCTGAGATAATTACATTTACGAGTATATATAGATTTACCATAAAATTATTAATTAATAGGTTTATAAATATCCTTTTTATAAATATTATAATATAATAAAAATATTTAAATATTACTTAGAAGTAAAAATTTAGAATTGATAAATATTCAATATATTCCACAAATCTTATTATAGCTCAAGGTATAAACGCATGGAGCGCTGTTCAAAATTACGTGACGTCATTTATTGCCGCAGGGGTGAATAGAGTGCCGTTATGTGTTCAAGGTTGTGTCCTCATAGTTAATTTTTATTCAAAACCTTTTGTTCTGTTGATCATAAATCCTTTAACCCTATGATTAGTAGTAGAAGAACCCGTCAGACAGTTGAGGTCCGCACTGAGGGTTTCAGCATCTGCCACTTAACACTGGCTGAGTAGGTGTTTTGAGCTGGTATTAAGGATGGGTGTTTTGTGGAAAAGAAAGTGTTTAAGGGAAAAGACGTTTGTTTTGTTGTGACGGACCTTTGGATTTTAGTTCTGGGGACTGTAACGGAGAGCTGCAGTGTCTGTTTTTAGAAATGTTTGTAATGATGTACAAATGTTGAATTAATAATCTATATAGAAAATATCCTTCCGGAAAACTGACGAGTTTGGTTGGAATGATATTGCCGATAGTGTACAGTAGTTATAAAATCATTTACGAAAAGAAGAACCAACTTAATTTGTTTTAGAACGTCGACTTTGTTTCAACTAGATTTTTCTTGTACACGCTATAAAGCACTATATATATAAACATTAACCATTGAACATCCACCACAAACCCAACCGTTTGAAGGAAACGTCTGTACATTACAGGTTTCACAGTGCAGTGGGTTGTAAACGCGGTACAAAGAACGAAGCAGAACGATTGCTACGTTAAAAACCGTTTGCTACACAGCGAACGTTGCCGAGCTCGCTCATTTTCTCTGTCCCTTATGCTTTGTGAACAGACGCTGCGCAACAGTCTGTTACAAGGCGTGCCAATGAATCAATGACGCTTTCAAAGAACCTTTGCCGTGTCCTTTTGCCTGACGTCATTCGCCTGTACTTCCTTCTAGGTTTCAAAGAGGCAGCGTACAAAAATCCTCGTACAATCATGTTTACTAAAGTAAAAAAATATAAAATTCCTTAACAAAATACGGTTTTGTCCGATCCAAAGGCGATACGAACAATCTTACTCAAGTTTTAAGCACATTATAGGCATCTATGCTCCTATATGTATTTATGTAATTTAAACCGTCTTATATGTGATTAAAGTTGAAAACGGTTCAAACGAAGAGTAAAAGGTAACTTCACTGTAAACATTATTATCATTATTTTTATAAATGCTTTTGCTTACAAAATACATTGTTTAGTATCAGACATTTGTTAGAGGAATTGGCAATATTTTTACTGATTAAGTAATACTCTAGTGTAAATCTTACTGATTCTTAAACTGATTAATAAAATTTATTGATTATGAAAAATGTTTTCATTATAATTTTTCTGCATGGCCTCGTGTGTTCCGACTCTTGGTCAACTCAAATAAACACTATTTATTAGGAATATATTGTGGTTGAATTAAATAAATACACAAAAACCTCTTAACCACAAGATTTGTTTCATTTTACCCTTATGTACATTTCAGTTACCAAGTAACCATCCTCAGAGGAATAACATACACAGACTCAATACATACATGTCTTTGCATGTTATTCCTCTGAAGATGGTACTTGGTAACTGAAATGTACATAGGGGTAAAATAAAGATAGTTTGTGGCTAAGAGGTTTTCGTGTATTTATTAACTCACCTTAATTTCGTAATATCTACTCTTCAAGAATGTAGTAAAACATTTTGCATAAATAATGGTGTCACCTACAAACATAGTAATAAAATATTAAGTAGGTAAGCAAATATCCTCAGTAAAGAAAAATAATAAAACTTGACAATAACAACTGGACATTGATCAATTCTGAAAATATTCACACTAAATATCCACAAATCGCAATAATTGAAGTTAACATTTTGTTTAGTTAATGCTATATGTTTGTGGTAGCATTACTGATTATGATGAGGACATATGCCATTGAAACGCGTATGAAATTATTTATATATTGTTGATTTTTATTATGTTGTATGTAATGTTATGAATTTTATAAATTGCAAGCTATGTTGCATATTAGTTTAATAAAAACGAAATCTTGAAAAAGAATTTGAAAAAGAAATTCGAAACGTTGAGTGTTGAAAAAGCATGAATTAATTGTCTGTGGTCTGTCATTAGCCTATATAAAATATAATAGTTATCAACAGACATTACATAACAGATATTAGTTACGAACTATTTGATAGGAATCTCTTGTTTCACTTACAATCTAACGTACACAAACATATGAAAAAACTGGAATATTGCCCTTTTCAATAACATATTGCAATCACATTCGATCACTCAATCTATCACTTCATTACCTACTATGGATTACCTAAACTTCATAAAATTAATATTCCATTACGTCCGGTGGTTTCGAATCTGTAGCAATAACTGTAGTTAAAATTCTTAATTGTTTTCCAAAGTGTAAATCATATTTAGAAATAGCTGGGATTTTCTTAGTGATAATAGAGATTTGACCGCCTGATGGTCATGATATGGCTAGTTTAAATATTAACTCACTTTTTACTAATGTAAGTAAGGATTTGCTATTGCGTCAATTCTATGATATACTTCAAACAATAAAACTGTTTACGGTAAATACCTTTTTTCAATTTATTAACAAGTATTATAAGTAGGTTTACGGCTCTCAGATGGGGGTCTCCTATTAGTCCACTTACTTCGGATTTTGTAATGGATGATCTTGAATTAAATAAGTTAAGTAAATTGAGTTTTAAACAGTTTTTGTAAAACAGGTATGTAGATGATATGTTTATTATCAATCCGCAGGATAAATTAGTTGTGATGTTGGATGTTTTAATGAATATAATGATAGGTTGCACTTTACACATGAAGTACAGGGAATTATGTTTTTACGCATTTAAATTTATTAAGGACAACAGGAATATAATTACGGATTGTTACCATAAATTTAAGTTTTTTGGTATTTTTTAATATTTGAAAACTGACCAGGTAGATGGGAGATATTTTGGGAGAAAATCGATAATTAATTAAGACGGTTTAACATTGAAACGGTGCCTATAATTTCGGAAAATTTATGGAATATTATGAAAAGAGGAAAATACAGTATTGATAGATTACTCGGGAATAATGTGGTATATAAAACTGTCTGGAGTGTAACGTGACTTACGTGGGCGAGACTAAGAGACAGGTTGGTGTTTGTGGACATGAGAATAGTAGTAAGATGGATAAACCATATTCCTCTCGTGTTTTCTTTGTACATTGTGAAATGTTTGGGCATAAATTTGATTTTGAATAATTTATTATACTGGATAATGATTCCAACTGGAAGGAAAGGATTTATCCTGAAGTTGTCCTTAACTTGCAAAAGAATATTATCTATATTAACAACGATTTTGTTAAGTTATGTAGCATGTATAAGCTATTGTTATATAGATTAAAACCAACCAAGAATTAATTAGGGTTGGTTTGTAAGTTTAAATCATTTGTTGTTTTATGGCTTTATGTATGGTTTATTTTTGTGTCTTTTTGTTATATGTGTATATTGTTGTTCTCTCAGTTATATTACTGTTTTCAATTTATATTTTAGATGAATTTATGAGTTTCACCACTTTGGTGGGTTATTTTATTAAGTTTTTGACTAAACTTTTATTGAGTTTTTGTTTAATATTTAATATTATTACTGGGAGTGTACGTGTATTTTATGTGTTTATAGGCAATGTAATATTTTCAAGCTTGTGAAGAAGAACAAATTAGTTGTCGAAACTTAGCATCTAATAAATCTTTAACGTTCAACTGGCTTTACATTTATTCTTTTTATTATTACTTTTTCTCAAAAGCTAAAATCAGATTTTGGTTTTTAAGTTTTGCTACTCAAGTATTCTCAATAAAAAATTTAGAAATTTCGTTATGTATGTGTGAATATTTTTTCTATTTTCACGTTTCATAGTTATTACATTTTTTATTTATTGTGTTTTTTCTTGTGTTCTTCCTATAGTAATAAATATCAGTTATTATTTGTCATGGATTTACCGCGATTATTTTATGTATACTGTGTACTATTGGTAATTGTTTCCTGCTTTTAACGACATACGTAATCCTGATCACACAAAGCACATTATTATTTGATTGAAATTACTGTTGCAATCCAATCAGTAATCCTGTGCAGTACACTGAACATCAGTAATAACTCGAAACCAATACTTAAACCCACAATACATTTTAAGCGTCGCAGGACACTACACTTTTTGCTTGGTCCTACTCAGTTTCCTCTGAAGTTAAAACCTTTAACTGGGGGGGGGGATTTATTGACGTCGTATTACTTTCTCCCGTCGTAGGCAATCAAGAGCTCTCTGGGGATTTGTTTTTGCTTTCTATAACGTTATTTGAACATCCTCTCAAAGAAAATTTAAAGAATGGGATCAGAAAGTGTTCATGTTGTCAATCAATATATATATATATATATATATATATATATATATATATATATATATATATGTATTTAACTTTGCAACACTATTTTTTAAACTCATTTATCACTTACACTATAATGTTCTTTAACAAGATTCTTACTTCATAACTTTCAAAGACTAATTACTGTCTTCATTATCCAGCATTAACTGAGAGACTGATGTCTCGTGTCTCAATTGATGGTCGATAATGAAGACACGCAATTAGTCTTCGAAGGTTAACTCGCATGTATACAAAGTAAGATTCTTGTATAAGTACATTATAGTATATATATATATATATATATATATATATATATATATATATATATATATATATATATATACTATATATATATATATATATATATATATATATATCTATCGATTCTCTAAGCTTAAAACTGTTCGGTAGAGAATTTGAAATTCATTATATATTATTATTATTAGAAATTGTTTAGATTTTTTGTAGTTACGACTGTAACAAATTTATAAAAAATAATAAAAAAAAAAATTAATTTCTAACTCTTAGATATATAAATGTTTAGGTTGGCAAAGATTCCTAAAATAATAGATTTAAATATACTTAAAAGATAAGGTTCCGTTGTTTTAATATTTTGTTTGATAAACGACAATGTAGAGAAGTCTCCGTAAGGGATGATGTTTCGGTTGGTTAAGAAAAATTGAAGTATTGTTTAAATTTAAATAATTAAAAGTAATTTTATTACATGTTTCCTTATTTAAAATATATATATATATATATTATTTAGTTTTCTCAAATGTATTATTTCGTAGTATCGAAATAGATTATCGAATAATAAATAACTGTTTTTAATATTTATTTTAAAAAATAAATATTATTGATAAAAATTACAAAAATTACAAAAATATGGGTTGAATATTTTGAAGTAGGGGCGAAAGAAGTTCTTAGAGAGACCGACAGAAAGGACGTTTAGTAAAAAAGTGACTTTTTTAAAAGACTTTTAAAAACCTAATATACTTTTTTTCCTTTCTCTTGTACTGGAAAGAGTACAGTATCAGTTTTTGATAATGGAGTTAATGTAAAACTCGTCAACGAAGAATGTTTTATTTTATAAATGGCAGAAGAATGCACTCCATGTAAACCTTTTAAAATCCATTGAAGTTGATAGAAATACTTGCTCAGCATCTGCACGTTTGTAATAAAAATTAAAAAAAAAGGCTCTGATTGCAAAACGTTTTTTGTGTGAAATTTAATATTTGCTTACTTTGAAAAATAAATAGAATTAACAATAGTTTTAAATAAAAATTTTAAGAATACCCACTAACAATAATTACTACGATTAGTGTGACTATTTTTTTATATAAACACTTACATATAATGAACTATTTAATAACGTAATATGTTTTAAGGGTTACTGCAACGGGTTAATTACAAAATATAATATACTGTATATTAAATAATAAACTTGTAATACCGATATTATTTCTACTAAAATTTAAAAAGTATTTATTGTTTAGTAAAATGTTATATAAAATTTTATTTATAAATAAATATAGTGAAACCTAATGTTGTAAGTAAAGTATTTTTTAAAAAAATATATTACAATTCAGAATTAAAAATATAATTTCATATTCTGAAAATTGAAATATATTTAAAGATTCTGAAAATATATGGTATTTTATTTTTCCGTCTTAAATTTGTTGTAAAATGTATGTGATAATTTTATTTAGTCACGTACGCCAACTGTTATCAAGCTCTCTGCGGAGTTATTGCACTGCTTCTGGGCACTATGTATTGTTCTTATCTGGACAATATTTATTACGTTAAATTATATATGAAGACAATTACTGCCAAACTAGTAGGAAGTAGGAGTAGGCAAGTGGAGGCTGTCAAAGACGTTGTCACGTTTATATTGGACTGAAATTGTTTCCAGTGCAAGTCCTAAAGTGTTTTGAAAATGCAGAAAATGGGAAGCAGCCATATTAACTCTAAAACAATAAGATGCTACGTGTTAAATATACTTGGAATACACGTACGTAAAAACACGTACTAAAAATACAGTGTTATTGATTTTCCCCACCCACTTCTAGCCGCACGAATGCTCTACACCTCCGTACCCTGTTCTATGAAGACATGCCCTGATGGAAATATTGTCCGAGTGTGGCTTAGAACTATAAATTAGCAGGTAAACATCTGCATGTATATATATATATATATATATATATATATATATATATATATATATATATATATATATATATAGGGTGTGTGTGTGTGTGTCTGAGTGTATATGTTCTCCCTTTGAGCGTGTGTTCAGTATCATCACAAATGTTAAATAAATGTATGAAATTAACATATTTAACTGTTTCTCAGTCTATTTATTTAAAATTATTAATCTTATATAACCGTTTTAGAATAGGTTCTCAAATGTAACTGATATTCAGAAAAAACAATAAACAAAAACTAACAATTAGTAAAATGATGACACAATGTCAGTCTTTGTATGTTATCCCTCTGAGGATGGTTACTTGGTAACTGAAATGTACATAAGGGTAAAATAAAGAAAGTTTGTGGTTAAGAGGTTTTTGTGTATTTATTAATTAATTCAATCACAGTATATTCCTAATAAATAGTATGGGAATTTTCGTTTTTGTGTTTATTTAAAAGTTTGCAATCTCTTCTATATTAACTCGTACTATACCATCAAGTTAGTTACTGCTATGATCACGTTTTTATATATTTTAACATATGTAAGTAACAATAATAAATACGTTTAAGGAAAATTAATGTATATATATATATATATATATATATATATTAAATATAGTTTAAATAATATATTATAACATAACGCTAGTTGCGTACGGTACTGGAGTCAACTCACAATATACCAACCACTGCTTTGGTTATGTTACGAAATGAAATAATTAAAAAAATAATAACTTAGTTTGGTATCAAATGTTCCTTTGTCATTAATAAATAAACATATTTTTGGGCCCCAAGTCTGTTGTTTGAACAGATTATTTTAATAATGTGTTGTTGCACTATGGATTAATTTTTTAACTAACTAAATAAAACCCATTAACTACAATACAGACATTTTTATTACAATTGCTTTATGTACACTTCGATTAAATGGTAACCATCTTCAGAAGTACTATTTAACATTAATTCTTGTCATTCTTATATAGAAAATAGTGCCTCATCTCCTACGAACAATTTCGACTAATAACGTATCAACATACGTACGTCAGACTCGAAAGGGGGTTGGGAGCTTAGCTTTTACTTACAAATACAGCCTTAATAATTAGACAATTCGATGGTACAGCTAAGGGGAATAGCTTATCTTCGTTTGTTGTAAATTTATTTATGAATAGGTTTGAATTTGAATTAAAAAGATACCTTCCGTATTTCCCATGTGTATGGATTAGATATGTAGATGACATTTTTGTATTATGGTTAGTGAGTTTTATTTATTTAGTTAATAGATTAAATTTAGTGAAAGTTTTTCATAACTTCTGAGCTTAACAGAAACAACTCACTGATTACTTATTTAACTTTATTGATACTAAAATAAAATAATTATAATTTAGCGTACATGAACTGTTTTATATCACAGTTCACAGATTGTCATTCAGCCACCACATCCGTAGAATTGACAGAGGCGAGTTGCTCGGGTCTGATCAAAAGCCGTTACTTTTAAGCCTCTAACAGAGTGTTTGTCTAAAGTTAATGAACATTCCTCCAGCTGATCCCTTAAGCGATAATGAAGGCGTCCTTAGCTGCGGCAATCCCTCGGGATCAAGTATTTCCTGTGACACGAGATTTATCTTAAAACTTGAAATCCGCACTGTCTTATGTTGCCAGAGTAGTTTATGTTACCAGTTGTTAAAAGCAATGTTTTCTTGTAACTAAGAAGGCAATTTTATCAGATGGATAAACAAATTTGATACGGAGGAAATAAAATTAAAATATTGACAAGAAGCATGTTAACGCAACTCAACTTTTTGGAAATTAATAAATAATTTTGAAACAAAGAATTCTATGAGATATTTAAAGATAAAATAACGATTACAGACTTTTACAAACTATTATGTTACATTTTCACCGATTTTCCCATTGACTTCATGATTTTATTTTATAAATATAATGACTTGAAGCTCCACTTCTGTCACCAGTTCCGCGGCGACCATGTTTTTCAAAGGAATCATTGAATCTGCATTATGACCGAGAAAAGCCACTGTTGATGTAGATAAATATGCTGGCTTTAGTTGCTTATACAATTCATACTTAATGCATTCACTTCTGTTAACAGTATTGGTTTAAATTTGAGTACATTTTTCCATGTTGACGCGTTTTGGAACAGTTTCATTCTGAAAACTTTAATAGCACTCACTCTAAAGAGAATATACCCCTACTATTAAAGTTTAGAGAATAGAATTATTTCGAAACGCGTCAACAAAGGAAAATTTTGTAATGTTAGGAAAGGAAAATAAATGTACTCAAATGTATATCTTACATTTATAAATATTATTGTTTATGAAACTATAAATCTCACGTAGATATAATTTTTAGTTGTTTCTGATCATTGAGTAACATTATTATGTGATGGATTAATGTTGGTATGAAGATTTGGTTTGAAACGACCCTGAAGAAAACTAGCTTTACATTGCCAAATTTGATTGTTACACCTTTTAAATATTCACAAACATCCTGAAAATACAATAAACTAATAGTAATTAAGTATATTTTTTCTGTTGGTAAAGATTTGTTTTAATATGCAAAATATATTATTAAAATTTGCAAATATGTTATTAAATACAAACCTGTTACCGGCATATAGGGGATATATGAAAAATTTAGATATGAAGTGACTTATTCTATAATTCTGATGTTTTTTTACTACTTATCAGTTCATTGTTAAACGTCAGTTCTAAGCTGTTTCATGACTCTTTTTAACGCTTTTAGGAAAATTCTCTCTTTCGTACCAGATCACAGATATTTAAAATATGTTTACAATGTACTTTGTAAAGGAAATAATTTTTTTTTTTTACTAGTATTTTGTATTCATGTTTTCTATACATGTACCCTTGTAGCATATATAACTACATATAACGTTATTTTGTAGTCATGTTTTCTATACATGTACCCTTGTAGCATATATAACTACATATAACGTTATTTTGTAGTCATGTTTTCTATACATGTACCCTTGTAGCATATATAACTACATATAACGTTATTTTGTAGTCATGGTTTCTATACATGTACCCTTGTAGCATATATAACTACATATAACGTTATTTTGTAGTCATGTTTTCTATACATGTACCCTTGTAGCATATATAACTACATATAACGTTATTTTGTAGTCATGTTTTCTATACATGTACCCTTGTAGCATATATAACTACATATAACGTTATTTTGTAGTCATGTTTTCTATACATGTACCCTTGTAGCATATATAACTACATATAACGTTATTTTGTAGTCATGTTTTCTATACATGTACCCTTGTAGCATATATAACTACATATAACGTTATTTTGTAGTCATGTTTTCTATACATGTACCCTTGTAGCATATATAACTACATATAACGTTATTTTGTAGTCATGTTTTCTATACATGTACCCTTGTAGCATATATAACTACATATAACGTTATTTTGTAGTCATGTTTTCTATACATGTACCCTTGTAGCATATATAACTACATATCCCGTTATTTTTAAATTACTGATTTTTGATAAACATTGTATTTTTTCCTATTAGCCCAAATTAGTCCTTGGAAAACATTATCTGTAATTAAAAATATTTTTTACTAAACATTCAACAAAGAAATCTTTTGTTGACTTATAGCGACGAGCATTCCACCCGGTTTGAAAAGATTCATTTGCTGAGTATGTAAACAAAGCCATTTGTAAATGTGATTTCTGATCTACTGAGTTATAAAGGAAATTTCATTCTGGTTTGGATCTCTGTCCTATATACTTTTCGTGTTTTGTAAACCTACATTTAGCATTTAGAATGTACATTTAGAATATTGTATGAAAAAATTAATGAAAACAATATGATGAATTGTAAAATCTATAATTTTTAATTATAATAAAATAATTTTGAAATTAATTAGTTCAAATGTATAGGTAATAAAATGTATAGATTATAAAAATGTTCAGGTTATAGAATGTATAGGTTATAAAATGTAAAGGTTATAAAATGTATAGGTTATAAAATTTATAGGTTATTAAAATGGGTTTAGGCTATAAAATGTATAGGTTATAGAATGTATAAGTTATATAATGTATAGGTTATAGAATGCATAGGTTTGCATAGGTTATAGAATGTATAGGTTAAAGAATGTATAGGTTATTTAATTTTAGGTTATAAAATGTATAAGTTATAAAATGTATAGGTTATTAAATGTGTAGGTTATATAATGTATAGGTTGTAGAATGTATAAGTTATAGAATGTATAGGTTATAGAATGCATAGGTTTGCATAGGTTATAGAATGTATAGGTTATTTAATTTTAGGTTATAAAATGTATAAGTTATAAAATGTATAGGTTATTAAATGTGTAAGTTATATAATGTATAGGTTGTAGAATGTATAAGTTATAGAATGTATAAGTTATAGAATGTGTAGGTTTTAGAATGCAAAGGTTATAGAATGTATCGGTTAAAGAATGTATAGGTTATTTAATTTTAGGTTATAAAATGTATAAGTTATAAAATGTATAGGTTATTAAATGTGTAGGTTATATTATATATAGGTTGTAGAATGTATAAGTTGTAGAATGTATAGGTTATAGAATGTATAGGATATAGAATGTGTAGGTTTTAGAATGTATAGGTTATAGAATATATAGGTTATAGAATGTATAGGTTATAGAATGTATAGCCTATAGAATGTATAGGTTATAGAATGTTTAGGTTATATTATGTATAGGTTGTAGAATGTATAAGTTGTAGAATGTATAGGTTATAGAATGTATAGGTTATAGAATGCATAGGTTATAGAATGTATAGGTTATAGAATGTATAAGTTGTAGAATGTATAGGTTATAGAATGTATAGGTGATAGAATGTATAGGTTATAGAATGCATAGGTTATATAATGTATAGGTTATATTATGTATAGGTTGTAGAATGTATAAGTTGTAGAATGTATAGGTTATAGAATGTATAGGTTATAGAATGCATAGGTTATAGAATGTATAGGTTATAGAATGTATAAGTTGTAGAATGTATAGGTTATAGAATGTATAGGTTATAGAATGTATAGGTTATATGCCTAACTCAAGTACGAGAGAAGATCTTTCTCGCGATTTCTCCTATATTTTCTACCGTAGATTTTCTTCTCTTACTTATCACAACCCTTTCTGTATGCATAATTTTTCCTTATCCCTCCTAAGCAGTTATATTCAGACCGGTTAAATGCTATATGCGTACAAAAAATTTATAAAATTTCTACTTTACTATTTATTTACCACAATTTGTTTCCATATACAGGCTAGGCTACAAATTTACACCTATCTATTTAGTAAAACTTACATTTTGTGAATTGAGGACGAACTTTTCGATAGTGGTGTCTCATTGTCAAATCAGACAGTAACTTGAAAGCGTCTAATTTGAAAGTGAAACACATCTACCGAAACGGCATTATTCTTTTAAGCAAAAAGTAAGTGATCCCACAGGGACGTTTTCACATAATAATATATGTTAAGGGTTGTAGGACCTAGATTCTGTAACTTTTGTACATGTTTGCCTGTACATTTGTATAAAGTTTTAAAGGTAATTTCTTATGAATATAAATAAATTTACCCTAAGAAAATACTTGATCGCATAACTAACTATAATATGGAAAGTCCATATTGATGGGTGGCTTATATAAGTAATGTTATAATGTTATTGTTATTATTACTATTACTAGTGTGATGTGCCACCTGAATTACGGCGATAAAGTCTTTTGTTTTCAGAAGTTCTTAGTTTGAACTTTTACCGCTAAATCGGATTATAGTTTGGATTTCGCACGGGATGAAAGTTAACACATTTCCGCAGTTCCATAACTACATTGCAAGTAGTTCCTCCCTCTGCGCAGAGAAGGAGGTCACAACTAATTTATCTGTCGTAAAACTTTTGTCTTTCTTAGAGACAATCACATTAAACGCAGCATTAAAATCTTTTTATTTCTTGAACTCAATGACATGTTTTGTATTATCGTCCAGAAAATAGATGCAAAATAAATTTTATAAACAAATACAGATAATGCAACAGAGGAACGAAAGGTAGTTATAATACAAAGAAAATAGAAGACATTTTAGTTAAACTCTTTAGGTAATCAAAATGTATATGAATTACAATTCACGACAAATAAAGTACGAGTTATAAAAAAAGCAAGTATTTTGTGCAAAGAGTTTTACCTGTTACCAAACATCTATAAGCTTATTAAAAGTGATAAAAGTCTTGTATTGGGGGGATTTCATTAGAGCTTATATTTTTCATTCATGTACAACCATACAAAGCAGCACCCCAACAAGATCATGACCAGGCTCTGGTTGTCGTGTTACACAAATGTTTTAAACACTACCTTCTTAAATCGACAAAACTGAAACTAACTTGTTGAAAAGAGAATTAATCGGTGATGCTTGATTTGCTGTTTTATTTAGGTCAAAATCGTTGATTGTCATATTTCCTGAAAACATAAAAAATTAAGTTTTCTGAGAAACTCATAATGGATGAATAATAGATAAGCGTACTATGCAAATGGAAATCACATCCAAAATGTAAGCAATCCGGGAGCAAAGGTGCCGGTAAAAAATACTTCACAAAGAACGCTAATATCAAAATTATATTAAAAATGTTTATGAGCATTATGATAATTTTGGTACAGATATCTAGACGATGAAGAAACAAGGTCGATACTACAGACCCAGAATGTCAAATATATATATATATATATATATATATATATATATATATATATATATATATATATATAAGGAAAAGCTTTGAATTGTAAATTCAATTATAATTCTTGTATTTATATTTTGACTTAGTTCATTATATATATATATATATATATATATATATATATATATATATATATATATATGTATATATATATATATATATATATATATATATATATATATATATATATATATATCAAGAACGAAAGTCAATATACAAATACAAAAATTATATTTGAATTTACAATTCAAAGCTTTTCGTTGGCTAACAGTACCAACTTCATCAGGAATATTAAACAATTAAAATTAACATATGTGCAAATTAGATCAAATAAATAGTTATGCCAAATCAATTACAATGTTGTTAAATTTTTTTTTTATTTTGCTGCCCTAACATTACAAACACTGAATATATTATCGAATTTAGATTTTACTTGTATTTGTTCATTTATCAACTCATTATTAGTATTATATTTATGTATTTCTAAAGCTTCATAAATATTCATTCTCAGGCCTTTGTTAATTTCTTTTATAAGTATCATACTATCTATATTAGGAAATAAGTGATTATTATTAATACAATGACTAGCAAAATTTAATAATAATCACTTATTTCCTAATATAGATAATATGATACTTATAAAAGAAATTAACAAAGGCCTGAGAATGAATATTTATGAAGCTTTAGAAATACATAAATATAATACTAATCATGAGTTGACAAATGAACAAATACAAGTAAAATCTAAATTCGATAATATATTCAGTGTTTGTAATGTTAGGGCAGCAAAATAAAAAAAATTTAACAACATTGTAATTGATTTGGCATAACTATTTATTTGATCTAATTTGCACATATGTTAATTTTAATTGTTTAATATTCCTGATGATGTTGGTACTGTTAGCCAACGAAAAGCTTTGAATTGTAAATTCAAATATAATTCTTGTATTTGTATATTGACTTTCGTTCTTTATTAATACACAAGAAAACATATTGCGATATATATATATATATATATATATATATATATATATATATATGTATATATATATATATATATATATATATATATATATATATATACATATATACATATATATATATATATATATATATATATATATATATATATATATATATATATATATATATATATATATGGTTATAATTATATATATATATATATATATATATATATATATATATATATATATATATATATATATTTAAAACAACATAGGTTATTCAAATACAAGAATTAATTTATATCCAAAGCTTTTATATAAATTAATAAATATTCTTGTGTTTGAATAACATATGTTGTTTTAAATGATTAAACATGAAAACGTATTTTATATATATACACACACACACACTCTGCAACGGGGTGAGAGACCGTCGCAAGTGGGAAATAAGTAATTTCCTGTTTTTTAGAAATAAAGCTGTTTTTAAAATAATCAAGTAGGGAATTATACAATTAATAAAGAGGGAAAAATTAAATAAAACAGTAAATAGAATAGTTAAGCTAAATTAAAGAATGTTATAAAATAAACTTGTAATAACTAACTAAATTTGAACATCGAGAGTGAAGCGAAAAAATTCTAAGTGCCTAAAAAAGCTATTTTTCGAACCAAACCACGTAGAACTTTCATCGACATTTTAAAAGAACCACAATAACCTAGAATGAACATTAAAGAAAACAGAATTCAAAAAACTTAAGAAACAAAAAAGTTACAGCCGTTTAAATAAAATAGACATTTTTCAGTGTTCTAAAATTAATTATCAAACTATGCAAGCTAAAACAGTTTCGTTGCCCGACTTGCCTGTACAAGGAATAAATCGAGCGATAGCAAACTTGCAGGCGGGGTGCGGTAGGTGAAATTCACCGCTATATATACTTGGTCTCTAAGCTTTTAGAGACAGTCTGTAAAAATTTTCTAACAAGAGGTGCCGCGGGACGCTATGCTGGACCGCGAGTAGAGACCGTCAGCAGGCCAGATGGACGATAACCTCAGCGCTTTCGACATCCAGGACCACCAAGGATGAAGGCTCCAGACTCAGCCTCCAGGACGCTCGAATAGAGGGAAACCACCACCGACGAACCAGGGATGGCGACTTCCGGTGTCCAAGGACCAGGGAATCCAGACGAGGGACCCCCAAGGACCGGCAAGAACATCTTTGGCAAGTCATTTTCTTTATTCGAAATCAGTCACGTCAAATTTAGTTAGTTAATTTTATTAAATTCAAACAAATTTGCAAGCTTAAAACAATGACTTCACTCTTTATAAAATTTTAATAAATTGTATGCTAAGTAAATGAATTTATGTGCTCAGAATATTTAAAATAATGAATATTAAAATTACAAAAGGTTTTTGGCCATAAGCCGTTTATTTAAAGAAAATGAAAAATTTTCGAATATTATAAATTTAAAAATTAAAGGTCATAAACTATGAATTTACCAATTCCATATAGGAGATAAAATATTGTTATGTGTAATTTTGAAAATAATTTTATGTTATGTCTATGTTATTAATCTATATGCAAAGTATAATTTTTCAAAGCATAAGAAACGAGAAGTAACTCAGTGAATTGTTTTGCTAATATAATTGTGTAATACTTTAAACGATAAATTTTCTTTTTTATTTCAATAAATAGAGTTAAATATGTCATAAAAATCAAGATTATTTGCATTCCATCCTGTGTCAAATAACCAATAAAAACTGTTTAGCTTTTTCCAACTAATATAAAAATGATTATCAAATCAGTAAACAAATTTAATTAAATTTCATTAAATGGCAATAGATAAAGCCTAATGTTTTAAAGAGTTTCGCTCTACTAATTTCATGAGCTAGTCTATAGATTAGTTGGTTTTTTGTAATAAAAGTCCAGAGATTTATCTACTGGCAGATTGTGTTTAAGAAGACACAGGAGCCTTTTAAAATAGGTATTTTTAAACACAATCATATTTTGCACGTTCCCTTGCTGTTTCTGCAGATCATCATCAGGTGGTAAGACTCTGTGTTTTTTATGTGTATTATTCTAATTGTGTTTCTTTCCAGCTGACTATTAATTTGACATGTGTGACTATACTGAGACCATACACAATTGATAAACTTATTTAGGAGGGTTTATATGTATTTTAAATAGTAGTCAGCGGGAATAGGCTTGTTGTGGGTTTGGCCCTACGAGCAGGAAACATACACTTAACTCTGGGAGTTTAGCACAGTTTTACCAGCAGGGTGATAGGCAGAGGTTTGGTTGTTTATAAATATGTTTTCTTGTAAACAATTAAATTCTAGTATTCTGCAAGAAAGGATTTAAACAACACAACAAAACGACCGCGTAGTGCTGCGGTGGTAGGGACAGGTAGAGCTGAGGTGAGGTGGGGGGACGTTGCAGAATTGGCGCCCGGACGGTAGGGACTTTGAACAGGTTCCCTATATCAAAATTGAATAATTAAATAATAGAAATGAATCGAGATAGTTTAAATAAATGAAGTCAAAATGTTTTAAATAATGTCATTAAATTTTTAAATAATAATATAAATTGAACAAATCCAAGAGCGTACAAATAAAATAAATAAATAAATAAATTTGAATAGGATTTAGTCGAAAGAGCGGGTAGGAACCATCTGGCCTAAACCAAATCGAAAAGAAAGAAATAAGTACATAAATAAATAATTGAATATTAAATAGTAAATCAAAATGTCAAAACCCGAGATAGATAAATTGATGGCCTATTTCAAGGCAAAGGAGGAAAAAGACAAAGAAGAGCGAGAGAAAGAGAAGGCGGAAGCGAAACGATTGATGGGAGGAAGTAAAACAGAGAGAGAAGGAGAGAGAAGACAAAGAAAAACAAAAGGAGAAGGAGAGAGAAGACAGAGAAAAACAAAAGGAGAAGGAGAGAGAGGACAGAGAAAAACAATGGAGGGAGGAAGAGAAAATGGAAAGACGACATTTATGGGAGGCTTTCCAATTAAAATTCGAAGACTATCAAAAAGAAAATGAGACTAAGACAAGTCATATATATGATAAGTTAAGCGAACATGAGACAGAAATAGAGAGACTGAAAACTAAAACGGAAACAAAAATGGCTAAATTAAACGAGAAAGTACAGGATATCCAAGAGGACATTAAAACGGTAAAGCAACAAGTCGCAAAGGTAAAGCAAACCGCTGGAGCGGGAATAGTAACACAAGTTTGCTTACCAAGGGTAATAGACAGGAACGGGGAGGCTACGTACCGTAGGATTGAGTTCTGGGGGAATGACAAGGAAGATCCAATGACATTCCTAGGGGAAATAGAAGATCTATTTTCTGAAATAGACAATACTATGGACGAGACTGCAAAATTAAGAATTGTAGAGCGATATTTGAAAGGGGCAGCGGATGCATGGTGGAAAGCCATAAAGAACAATACAGAAACTTATTCTGAATTCAGGCAGGAATTCACGGAGCATTTCTGGAGTTATCGCCAGCAGGATAGGGTACGCAGACAGATAAATCAAGGGCGCTACCATAATAATGGACCATACTCTATGGCAGAGTATTTTATTATGATGGTAAACAGGGCGAAAAACTTAGACCCGATAATCCCAGAGAACCATCTCATTTTCATGTTAATGAAACACTTTGGGAGTAACGTTCAGCTAGCTAGTGTGGGGAACCCCACAAGTAACATCAAACAAGCGATAGTTTTCCTACAACAGCTAGACAGCGTTACTGATAACGGCAATGGTAATGGGATCGCTCCAAGAAGTCAACAGAGGCAGGTTGCTCCAAACCAACAACCTAACCCTAACCCAAGGTCCCATGGTGATACCGCAAAATACCAAGAGACCAAGTATCCCAAAAACCCTCATCCTAAATCGCCTATCCCCGGACCAAGCGACCACAAGCCAAAAAACTAAATATAAGGATCTCTGGCAACAATCAGGGAGATAAGTTAACCAGGTTAGAGATCCGAAGCAATAAGAAGTTTAAAAAATTCAGAGCGAGAGACCGAAGGAAAAGCCGGTTTACCATCATAATAAGATCAGCCTAGACGGTTTTTCCATGTCTATTAGGGACGATTTGTTAGAGGAAAGGATTGACTCGGTTATAACACTAGAGAATATAGACCAGTGTCCAGTGATAGAGTGCGAAATTAAAGACCATAAGTTAATTGCACAAGTTGATACAGGTGCCCAAATGTCTGTGATTAAAACAGAAAAATACATAGCCCTAAAACAAAGCGGGAATTTATTCTATGAGCTACCTATAGCTAATGTAGCGATAGTCACAGCATTAGGGTCAACCTGTAAACGGGTCAAATTACAAACGATGCTACCTCTAACATTAAACGGACACACAAAGGAATTTGTTTTCTTGATTGTGGACAATCTACGGGTTGACCTCATCTTGGGAGCAAATACTTTGTGTGCGTTAAAAGCCCGGATAAACATGGAGAGATCGTTCATGACGTATGAAATTGATGGATATCTGCTGCACCAGGAGTTTCTTGTATCGAATAATAATAAAAATAATATAAAACAAGAGATAGGATGTAATAAAATTAATAAAATAACAAACAAAAATGCTAACAAAAATGTAATATGTTCCGACGTTACAAGCGGGGAACAGGAAATAAATATAATAGGTCCGTCTTATATAGACGGGCAAATTAACGACGGCAAATTAACACCTGTAGAGCCGACATTGGAGTGCCCGATAGTGAATAGCGTGCAGAAGGGGCTGTTCACGGGAAAGGATCAGGAAGATGGGTCCTTGTGCGAGTTAGGCGATGACAAACTAAAAAATAAACAAATACGAAACAAAAATATAACTAAAAATGTAAAATGTTCCACCGATACAAGCGGGGAACAGAAAATAAAATTAAAACAATTGTCAACGAATAAGGTTAAGAACGAGGTTACCAAAAATTTAAATAACAAATTGTGCGAAAATTCAAGGGAGAGTGAATTATTAAAATGTGAAAGAACGGAATCAAGTAAGCTAACGGGATTAAACAAAGCAAAAAATGGGTTAACCAAGCCTACAACAAACAAATTAAATAATGACGAGGGAGGATTCAACGAATTAAATAAAAATGGCTACAAGCCGAAACAAATAAAATTCCAACAAGTTAGGGAAAGACCTAATTGTCGGGAAACAAATCCGTTAGACTTAACAAGAATTCCAAAGCACTTTAATTCTAATCAATCTGGCTTGAAAACGAAGTCCAAATTGTTTGCTAAAAATAAATTTAGAAGTAAATCTCACCAGTATAAAAATTATCAAAATAAACCAAGTAAAAATAAATCAAAAATAAAAATAAAATACAGGAATTACGCACAATGGCGTAACACAAAACGCCGAAAGAAAATCAGAACGCGTAAAACGTATCTTAAAATAAATACGATTAAGTTGGAGAATACAAATAATCATTGCATCTTAAATAAACAAGAAATGTTGAAGTTACCAGAATTGCTAAACAGTTATTCAGACGTGTTTAATGAAGAGTTTTATGAATGAGTAATAAATATTTTAAAACTAAATACTATTAAGAAAGGCAGTACAAATAAACAACCGCTGTACTTTTAAATAAACCAGAATTGTCTAGGTTGAAATAATTTATAATAAAGTATCCAGATGTTTGAATGAAATACCCAGCGAGTCGAACAAATGTAAACAAAGGCTCAGGGTTAAGGGCAATCACTTGTGTTTGTAAACAAGGCCACAATGAAATATCCGGTGGACGGGCGGGGAACGAGTTTATAAAAACATTCCTTGCAACAAAATAAGCCGGACGTACCAAAATAGTAGAGGGCAAAAAAGCCTAAATCTATTTAAAACAGGACAAAGCCAATAGGATGTTCTACAGAAATTCCAAAAATGTTTAAAGAGAAATGTTTAAGGGATATGAAATAAACTCAGGAACAATAACTTGTTTTGTTACAATAAATCAAATCAACTGTGTCAATAATTATAAGATATCGTGTAATGTATTCTGTAAAATTGTATATGATACTAAAAACATTAAGAAGTTTTATGACAAGTAAAGGGATTCTACAATGTGAATTTTACACTGATCATGAACCAGAAATACGGAAATGCCAAATTAGAATATTGCTGCAATAATAGAACCAGTACGCGAGCGATAAGCTAAGTTAGGCAGGAATCAAATTGTCAGAAAGATTCATAAACTGATTTAATGTAGAAACAAGTATAAGCAGTAATTGAATAAGGCTAAATCTAGACATTAAGATTAGCTACTTATTTGTAAAGGGACAAATGTTTAAAATCTAAAACAAACTATTTAATAACTAAATCAACATTACAAAAGTATTATTCAGGAAGTCTTTGTGTACTGAGCAAACATTGGCTAGCTACATTCACTGCTTAAATCAAACAAGCGGGTTAAATCAAGCAACAATCAGGAAGATAGCAGGCGAATCTTAATGACTTGTACAACAAATACGCGGTCAGGCCTTTGCAAAATCAAACAAGAAATTTCTGTGCATGAGATAGTGGGTCGTTAGATCAGACTATCACTGTACAATATAAAACAAGAAAACTTGTGTACTGACGATCAAGGTCGACCATAGAAACTTTGCATTAAAAACAGAAGCAATCAGAATTTATCAAGTGGACTTCGATAATCTAGACACAAGCCAGTTTTATAAACTGTACAATCTAAAGATAGAGAATTTAAAAGGAAAGTTTCGTTCCGTTTTAATATGATAAGTAGAATTGTTGTTGTAATGTTTACAAGCCAGCTCATTGACCTTGCCAGGTAGTTTGGAATGTGGAATCCACGCAATAGTTAGTCGCTACGGAAGGTTTATCGGAAAATAAACAAATTAAACTTGATAAACTGTATTTCCACAGCTGACACAATAATACGTAATACTTAAGATATGAATGGAATATGTTTAAAAAATAGTACTGTAAGATTAGTTAGGTTTTTAATTGCAAGTCATTGTTTTTAAAGCCATAACTAGTATAAAATGAAATTGACGTGGTAAATATATAAAGGAAATGACAGCCATCAGTGTGGTGAATAATGTGTAATTTGACAAAATAAAAGTTAGTGTAAACAAAAGTGACTAATAAATTACTAATTGACTTGTGTTTGAAGTGTTTCAGGGAGAAAACTTCTCAAGAGACAAGAGAATAATAATAAGAAAATTTTGTAATAGAATAAGATAGTTTAAGTAATAATAAGATAAGGAATTGGTAAAAAACATTTTAACAAAGTAAAACATTTTTAACCTCTCAAACGGGGAAATTGCAACGGGGTGAGAGACCGTCGCAAGTGGGAAATAAGTAATTTCCTGTTTTTTAGAAATAAAGCTGTTTTTAAAATAATCAAGTAGGGAATTATACAATTAATAAAGAGGGAAAAATTAAATAAAACAGTAAATAGAATAGTTAAGCTAAATTAAAGAATGTTATAAAATAAACTTGTAATAACTAACTAAATTTGAACATCGAGAGTGAAGCGAAAAAATTCTAAGTGCCTAAAAAAGCTATTTTTCGAACCAAACCACGTAGAACTTTCATCGACATTTTAAAAGAACCACAATAACCTAGAATGAACATTAAAGAAAACAGAATTCAAAAAACTTAAGAAACAAAAAAGTTACAGCCGTTTAAATAAAATAGACATTTTTCAGTGTTCTAAAATTAATTATCAAACTATGCAAGCTAAAACAGTTTCGTTGCCCGACTTGCCTGTACAAGGAATAAATCGAGCGATAGCAAACTTGCAGGCGGGGTGCGGTAGGTGAAATTCACCGCTATATATACTTGGTCTCTAAGCTTTTAGAGACAGTCTGTAAAAATTTTCTAACAAGAGGTGCCGCGGGACGCTATGCTGGACCGCGAGTAGAGACCGTCAGCAGGCCAGATGGACGATAACCTCAGCGCTTTCGACATCCAGGACCACCAAGGATGAAGGCTCCAGACTCAGCCTCCAGGACGCTCGAATAGAGGGAAACCACCACCGACGAACCAGGGATGGCGACTTCCGGTGTCCAAGGACCAGGGAATCCAGACGAGGGACCCCCAAGGACCGGCAAGAACATCTTTGGCAAGTCATTTTCTTTATTCGAAATCAGTCACGTCAAATTTAGTTAGTTAATTTTATTAAATTCAAACAAATTTGCAAGCTTAAAACAATGACTTCACTCTTTATAAAATTTTAATAAATTGTATGCTAAGTAAATGAATTTATGTGCTCAGAATATTTAAAATAATGAATATTAAAATTACAAAAGGTTTTTGGCCATAAGCCGTTTATTTAAAGAAAATGAAAAATTTTCGAATATTATAAATTTAAAAATTAAAGGTCATAAACTATGAATTTACCAATTCCATATAGGAGATAAAATATTGTTATGTGTAATTTTGAAAATAATTTTATGTTATGTCTATGTTATTAATCTATATGCAAAGTATAATTTTTCAAAGCATAAGAAACGAGAAGTAACTCAGTGAATTGTTTTGCTAATATAATTGTGTAATACTTTAAACGATAAATTTTCTTTTTTATTTCAATAAATAGAGTTAAATATGTCATAAAAATCAAGATTATTTGCATTCCATCCTGTGTCAAATAACCAATAAAAACTGTTTAGCTTTTTCCAACTAATATAAAAATGATTATCAAATCAGTAAACAAATTTAATTAAATTTCATTAAATGGCAATAGATAAAGCCTAATGTTTTAAAGAGTTTCGCTCTACTAATTTCATGAGCTAGTCTATAGATTAGTTGGTTTTTTGTAATAAAAGTCCAGAGATTTATCTACTGGCAGATTGTGTTTAAGAAGACACAGGAGCCTTTTAAAATAGGTATTTTTAAACACAATCATATTTTGCACGTTCCCTTGCTGTTTCTGCAGATCATCATCAGGTGGTAAGACTCTGTGTTTTTTATGTGTATTATTCTAATTGTGTTTCTTTCCAGCTGACTATTAATTTGACATGTGTGACTATACTGAGACCATACACAATTGATAAACTTATTTAGGAGGGTTTATATGTATTTTAAATAGTAGTCAGCGGGAATAGGCTTGTTGTGGGTTTGGCCCTACGAGCAGGAAACATACACTTAACTCTGGGAGTTTAGCACAGTTTTACCAGCAGGGTGATAGGCAGAGGTTTGGTTGTTTATAAATATGTTTTCTTGTAAACAATTAAATTCTAGTATTCTGCAAGAAAGGATTTAAACAACACAACAAAACGACCGCGTAGTGCTGCGGTGGTAGGGACAGGTAGAGCTGAGGTGAGGTGGGGGGACGTTGCAACACACATGTATATATATATATATATATATATATATATATATATATATATATATATATATATCTGAGGGTAAACATTTTATAAGAACCTTTGAAGATCTCATTCAAATAGGATTTAGAGAGGGAATATTAAAGAAATTTATCAACTATTGCAATTATTACGCAATATATTGCTTTGATTTTATTCATCATTAACACTTTACATTCATTATACAAAATACAAATGTTTCATTATTATGTGAACTTAATAATTCTTACGGAATATAGAATTTACTTAACGTTTCAGGAGTAAACGTAGGTGAACATACCATTAGTTAAACTCCTATTTTCCCAACTGCTGGCAATAATTTACTTACTGCGAGGCAGCTGCATTGAACCATAATGTGGGTAATTCTAAGGGTGTGCATATTCCAGGCTCTATCGTATTACTAATTGTGAGAGGTTTGTATTCCTGGAATGTATTGGATGTTGGGGAGTTAATGTTAATAAATTGATGTGACTTGAATAATAAATAACCTTAATGTATACCCTTTAACTTTAGATGCCGATTTTAAAAGTACAAATTTGGTATAAATGCTAGAAAAATACTGTAGCCTACAACAACAATATCTATCTTATACCATATATTTGTTATATATCTACTTCTGATAATATCAACTGTCCTGTTCTTCTACATATCTTATATCTTAGTATTTTTCTTTGACTACCTGAAGAATTGGAAGTGTCTGAAACCATAATATTAGTTTTAGTCACAATCATTGTTAATTTGATTGATTCACTCCTGTTATTGTTAAGCAGTATCGTTATTTAACAATATAAACCTAAACAATTTAATGCATCGCGCTTGTGTATTTGTGTTCATGCAATATTATGTATGTTTGTGTGTGTGTGTGTGTGTGTGTGTGTGTGTGTGTGTGTGTGTGTGTGTATTCGTGTGTGTTTGTGTGTGTGTTTGAGAAGGACAGTGGGAGAGTGTGTGCATGCGATGTAATGTGATTATCCATATATGCTATTAGAAGTATGTATGAAAACAACGACTGCCTTTGTGGATGAACTAGAGTGTGGACCGAGTAACTGTGCAACTGGCCTTGAGAGATCGCAATAAGCGAGACGGGAGGTAGATTGTCAATATAAATACTTTTCTACAAACATGATAGACTGTCAAAACGCTCACTTGCATGATACGGTCAATATTAGATAATTCGATGATAAATTAGCTTCGATGGGAAAAAACAAACATCTTGAAATATGTGTAGACATATCAGATGTAGAAGTTGTTTGATGTAGAGAATATTTTAAATTTGTAACATGTTTTAAGACGTGGTAGAACTAGAGAATCTTGCAACGCCAACTGCACGGTTACGTGGTCCGCACTATGCATTCGTTATAGAAAAATGGCGTTGGTTTCTTTTCTGTATTGAAAATCGTTTTGCCCTTGTGTTTAGGGTGTTTGAAAAGATCAAATTGTACGTAGTTTGTACCAGAACCGATCGTTTTGTGTTCCGATCGTATGTTTCGTTAGGTATAGTTTTGACCGGACAATGTCCTCATTTCTTGAAGTGGGCTCAGGAGTAATTCCCCACTTGTTGGTGCGATATTAGTGGCAACGTAACAATGGTTTATCTTACATATAGATGAAGCATAATACATTAAATTATAGAGAACTTCACATAGACAGTGTTTTAGATAGATATTTCAAAAACAAATAAATTAAACTGTTTTCAGTTATAAATACTGTAGAGTTTAAAAATATATTTATTTTCTGTAATATTAGTGATTAATTGGACACTGTTTGAAAATATTTATACGTTATACGAGTATATTTAGAAATTTAATAAAATGGGTTTAATTATTTCAAGTAAAAAAAAAGTCTAAATTTCTTTAATATTTATAGTCTTTTAAAACATTTATCTTGAATTGAAAAATGAGTTTTTCTTTTCCATAACTTTCCTCCTGTACTGCCAAGAGATATTAGATTAAGGATTTGCAGGACTAAACACTTCCGCAGAACCATAACTACATTGCAAGTACTTCCTGCCTTTTCAGAGCTAAGCAGGTCACTGTAACCGTCGTTACGTCTTAATATTTACAACTCTAACGAGGGTGTTTTATGTGTAAAAAGTTTTTGTTAGAAATCGATATTAATCGGCGAGCTTACACAAAATGACAATTAATTCCCTCTTGAAAAAAGACAATTTTACAATATGACTCTCTTATGTTCGTTTTAAATTTGTTTCCTTTGTTTTTGGTTTAAAATGGGATATTTGCAAAAGTGGAAGTGTTTATTTGTTAAACTTTGTACTAAGCAAGATCAAAGTTGTCGTACTTAACTGGAACTTATGTTATTACTTTTTAAAGTCTTGTACGTGCAAGAAAGCTTTTAGGGAGAAAATAACATTTTACGAGTTTCCAAATATATTGGCCTCGATTTACTTACAATGCTTTATTTCGTGGGGTAGATTTCGTTAATGTCGTTGATATTTTATGTACATACTTTAGATTCTACAGGTAAAAAGGTGATTTATTTAACTGATTTACATACAGATAAAATCAATAATCAAATTACTATTTACAAACAAAAAATTCATTTGTTATTCATTTTTATTCTATTTCTTGAAAAACTCTCTAGGAACTAAATAAAGATTCTGGTGGACATGGGTCACATGCAGAAATACCTTAAACATTTAACACACATAATTTTTAAGGGATAAACAATAGTCTAAAATATTATACAAACATTTTCATAAACCTTTGTTAAAAATAACTCTAAACTACGATAATCAAAGGCTAATTTAGGTAAACGGAGATTCAAAGAAGGAACGGCTATTTTGAATAATTATTTTGTGTTCTCAAGCACTATTTTGATAACTTTATTAAAATGTTTTTAAAAATTTCAAATTATGGGAAATATTCTTGTTTATTACCGATCACTTTTTTTAAACAGATTTTCCGAAATAGCTCAAAATATCTTTAATATTTTCGAAACAGCACAAAGAATATTTGTAATAAAATTGAGGAAACATATTTAAAAAAAAATTATCTGAAAAAAAAACGTAACATCTATGTTTGTTCACTAAAATGTTTGTTCAAATACTAGTAACAAACACTCAGTAACAAATACTCTGTAACAAAGACTTAGTAACAAACATTCAGTAACAAACACTCTGTAACAAACACTCAATAACAAACATTCAGTAACAAACACTCAGTAACAAACGCTCAGTAACAAACACTCAGTAACAAACATTCAGTAACAAACACTCTGTAACAAACACTCAGTAACAAACACTCAGTAACAAACTCTCAGTAACAAACAATCAGTAACAAACATTCAGTAACAAACACTCAGTAACAAACTCTCAGTAACAAACACTCAGTAACAAACACTCAGTAACAAACTCTCAGTAACAAACACTGTGTAACAAACACTCAGTAACAAACTCTCAGTAACAAACATTCAGTAACAAACACTCTGTAACAAACACTCAGTAACAAACACTCAGTAACAAACACTCAGTACCAAACACTCAGTAATAAACACTCAGTAACAAAATACGAAAAAATGACAAACACTTGCTCATTGAATTACTTAACTGCATTTTTGTCATAAGTACAGTCGAATATACGGCCTACCTCTCTTTCTCTCTTTGGGCTCATTCTCTTTTTCGTCGAGTCTCTCACTCTCTCAGTGTTTCTAATTTCTACTGACATAAAATTATAATATATAGGGCAATATAGTTTTATTTTGTTGTTGTAGATGTCAAACTATTTGAAATTCCCTTACAATAATATTATGTGCAATATTAACATTCTATATAAAATATTATGTACATATTTATAAGAATTTAACTAAGACAAACTTTTTTCTATCAAAATATGTTTTAAACCTTATTGGCTAAGGACTGTAAAAATAATTGAAAAATGGCTTGATTTCTGAACAAAACAACATTTTAAGTATGATACGCTAGCTAGGGGTTCAATTTATATATATTTTGTTTCTTTGCATTTTACTTGTCTACCCAAAACGCAAGTTTTCCGCGATATTATATATATATATATATATATATATATATATATATATATATATATATATATATTGACCCGCCCTAGTGCATAGGCTGATAATCTGCTTTTTTAGCAATGATAATAATAAAACCATTTTTACCCAAAAAGCGTTGATTCAAGTGACTTTTGGTTCTTAATAATTTTGGGGTAGTTTGATTCTTTCTTTAGCCCCAATTAAAAAACTTTAAAATGTCAACCACAACAGAACCATAAAAAAAAGAAACAGAACCTACTTCAAAAAAAGATTTAGAATATATAGTTAGGATATATAGTTAGAATATATAGTTAGGATATATAGTTAGAATATGTAGTTAGAATATATAGCTAGGATATATAGTTAGAATATATAGTTAGGATATATAGTTAGAATATATAGTTAGGATATATAGTTAGAATATATAGTTAGGATATATAGTTAGAATATGTAGTTAGAATATATAGCTAGGATATATAGTTAGAATATATAGTTAGGATATATAGTTAGAATATGTAGTTAGAATATATAGCTAGGATATATAGTTAGAATATATAGTTAGGATATATAGTTAGAATATATAGTTAGGAAATATAGTTAAAATATATAGTTAGGATATATAGTTAGAATATATAGTTAGGATATATAGTTAGGATATATAGTTAGAATATATAGTTAGGATATATAGTTAGAATATATAGTTAGGATATATAGTTAGGATATATAGTTAGATTGTATAGTTAGAATATATAGTTTTTACTAACTAAAAAGTAATGAATAATTTTTTAATAACGAAAACATAATTTACAGAAACGTATTACCCACAAAAATTTGAAAACGGTCCCGAATGTTGTTTATTGTCGGATGTATATATAATTGAACGAAAAATATGCAATCACATATTTTTTATCGGAAACAGTCTGATATTTAAACAATTATCGTCCCGCATGCTCTCATAATAACGAACACATTTTCAAAATAACACATTTATGTTTCACGAGAAGACTCTATGGTTCGCTTTAATTAATCACAGGAAAACAAGCAATCAAAAAGTTAATTGTTTCGGAAATGTTTAGAATAGGTTTGTTGGATTAGCTAACACAAAGCATGATTGCGGTGCTGACTGTAAAATTTTGTGTGTAATAAACTCATCATAAATTATGTGTTTCCTACTGGAAAATTATTTATTCGGATTCTTTGTTTTAAAGTAGGTTCTGTTTTTTATCTTTTAATTTTTTTATTTTTAAAGCTATGATTTTTATTTTCTATTTACATTATATTCAAATTTTATTTCATGCCGTTGATTGTGTCAACAAAATCGCTAATATTTATCCATACAAATTTACGATACGTATATACCTCTAAACATTTTCTTCAATAGTTGTTCAAATAACTGACACGCCCTTGAAAAATATAATAAACATATAAGTTTGTCTCACGAATACGTTGAGTAATTTAAGTTGGAAATTTCTTTGACGGATTTTCCTGAATTCCTACATATTACTTCTTATCTTGCGATTGTTATTTTTTCATTTCCGTTTTAAAACGTGTTAATAATCACGTAATGCAATATCTCAGGTAAATATTCAATAATGCTGTCTTTAATAATTATTAGGAAAAATGTTTTTTTATACATAAAATATTAATAAAGAAATAAAGTGAAAATTGTTAGTAAAGTTGTAATTAATGAATTTATCTGTTGTTACATAGTGAAGTAGTTTTCCCCTGTGGATTATTGAATTTTTCGTTTATGGTAAATAAACTAAATCGTATTTTCAGTGTGTTTGCACTGGCTTATTTCATACGAGCTATTGCAAGTTATATATTAATACGGGTAGACCATAAAAAAAGCCGCTTTAATTGAGAAAATTCATTCGTTATGATGCTCATTGTAAGCAGCGTCATCAAGCAAAAAATAAAAAAAAACTATTCGTTTTATATTTATTTATTTGTATATTATTTTTAAATATAGTAGAATACTATGTAAAATAAATGCTGTGGTAGTTTATTTTGCTATAAGTTATTTTATAATTCATAATAGAAAAGATTTTTTACCCAAGGTTAAAATAGGTAATTATATTCTCCAAAACAGGTGGTGTTAAATATTTTGCCATGTAACGGCAACATTGATTTCCGGAGGACCTTAAATAATTAAATGAATGAAGTTGACATTTTTGCACATACCTCACTGGGCGGACTACCACCACTTGTCGGACAGCTATTCGGGTGCACCCTTTCCCGCACTTATCATTTACCTAAGGAACTTAAGAGAAATCACATGTATTCAAAATGTCACTATTAATGCTAATAGTATCTTCGCCACACGACGGGAGAAACAAAGAAAGCAAAATCTACGTCACGTATAGCGTAACGGGAAATATGTGTGATCTAAACCGAGCCGTGCTAGAACTCACGAGAAACTGCGTCACGTCGAGAGTGACGGGAGGGATGTCATTTTACCGACGTCTTGAAATGAACTG
>JBAIZL010000005.1:59215154-59255154 GCA_036971475.1 Prosapia bicincta | reverse complement strand
CAACTAACCCAAGAGGCAGCTGCTAAAAAATAGGAAAGCCTTGTCACCGCTGGGTCTGTTAGAGACGATCTCCCGCGAGCTGCTGCTGTTGTTGCATTCCGCATGAAAACAGACCATGATTACCTGGCAGCCCATCTAATCGCATCAAAGTTCTCCCAACACCACATTGTCAACTGTGCGGCTACACTACATTGGACGCAGAAAATCTCGCTGCATGTCCGGCACTTGACCATTCCATTCAAGAAGAAGAAGAAGTATACCTGGCAGCTCTTCTCTACTGGTCAGCGCGTCACTAAATGGCTCAACAGCCAAGGGTGGTAGTTGGCTAGTAAGTTAGTAAGTTTTACATTTTTAGGTTTGTCTTTTAAGCTACATCCAATAGAAGACTTCGTGCTTTCCGTCCCTGGAAGTGGATTTCTAACGCGGTGCACAATCCGAAGCCAGTGATTATGAGTTGGTGTCACCTTGGGAGTTTAAGATAAAAAAACGCTCAAACATATTTTAAAACAATCCTAATTGGGCTCTTACTCCACTCCTCCATATTTCCAAATAGGATTGGGAATAACCTTCCAGGCCACGCGTGTCCCAAACTTTCTTATTGTACTTCAAAATAATTTGAACATTTTTTTTCATTAAAAATTTTATCGTAAACTTTTTTTAAAGTTACTTTTTACTATACAATATTACAGTGATACAATATATTACAATGAAAATATTGGAAAGAACCCCAATACCACAAAAATAATCAAACATAACAAATAAAACAAGTTACTTAAGATTAAACCTTTATGTACGTTTCGATGACCATGTCATCATCAGAGGGTCTTATTATATAATCTAGCAAACAAGAAGTTACAAACTAGAGTGATTGAAATTTCTGAAATTAGAGTGATAGAGTAACTCGTTTTATTTGTTATTTTTGTGATATTGGGGTTGTTTCCAATATTTTCATTGTAATCACTTTTTACTCGGAATATAACAATATATAATATTTATGTATTCGTTAAAATTGTAATTTATTTACATTATCGATTAAATGACCAATATTTTAAAGAAATATTTAAAAATATACATTAAAAATATAAAACTATAGCAATTTCAGCCACGATTAAATCGGATGTCAGATAATTACTTAGGATTCACTACACGATCCATTAATTCCGCACCGTATTAACGTTTCCCAAGTAAATGTTTCCTGGTTCCATTGAAATATTTAAAACGTATCTTTTATTAAAAACGTATTCAAATTTTGATCCTCTCTACGTCACGACTATAACGTATTCTGTGACTTTGCCTTCAAAGTTTTATTGCTTTAATAAGCTTTTTAACATGAATAAAACATTCGCATTTAAATTTTTGTCAAAAGAATATTAAATGGGAAATTTGAAGGGTATACAGTTTACAAGGTTTAATTTCGGTATTATAACTGCGTTTACTGAAAACAGTTTTATTTTCGCCACAATAATAAGAGGAGGTGTATAAATGAAAATACATTTTGTAATATAACCAACTACAGTAAGCATGGTGCAGTTACAAATATATCCACTACAGCTTAGATGCAAAAACGGTTTGTTCATTACAGATAATATATCTGCTTATAGTAAAGGCGTTTTAAATTCCAGAAATCCAAGATTTAATTAAGGATAGGCCGAAGTACCAGAGATCTTGTTAATATTAGACAAATATGGAAATTAAATAAGAAAACGTGACGTTATAAATAACATTAAACAATTTCCACCAAAATTTATTATTTTAATTGTTAAATAAAAGCGGATAACTTGCGTGTCAAGTATAACTATTTATTTATAGAGGCGCGTTTCAATAGGTACGCTATCGTCTTCAGGTCTACAATACATAAGTACACAGTTAAAATTACCTACAGTAATAACAGTAGTTCACAAATAAACATAGCTACAATGAAATGTCTTATAATTACAAAGCACTATATAAACTCTAATATGAGTAATGTAAATAATAAAATTGTTAAAAATATTATTAACATTAAAATTACAAGCCATTACTTATTTATTTGAAAAAGAAACATGAAAACCCTCCCCACTACTACAGTTACAATCACTGCGAGTGTAAACATGATTAATTACTTATTTTTATCTAATGTACATTTCGGTTACCATTCTTAGATGCATAACAGCCAAGATTCGTATTTGGTTTGTTGCTATCCCTCTGATTATGTTTACATGGTAACCGAAATGTACATAAAGTAAAAATTAAATATTTCTGGTTTGTCGTTTTCCCGTGTTTATTATTATTTAAAGTTTATTCTAAATAGTGATATTATGTTACGTCTGTAGATTGTGCAATACGCTGCGAAAATTGTCATTTACCTTAAACTAGGAACAAAAAGGAATGATCGAATATAATGTATTCTGACCTTAAGGAGTGTGTTGCAAGTTTAAACGTCACTATGCTAGCTTAGTACATTTTACGGTGGTAGTAACACTATAAAAAAATGATGGAATATAATACTACGTTAAATTTATTCTGACCTTAAGGAGTGTGTTGCAAGTTTAAACGTCACTATGCTAGCTTAGTACATTTTACGGTGGTAGTAACACTATAAAAAAATGATGGAATATAATACTACGTTAAATTTATTCTGACCTTAAGGAGTGTGTTGCAAGTTTAAACGTCACTATGCTAGCTTAGTACATTTTACGGTGGTAGTAACACTATAAAAAAATGATGGAATATAATACTACGTTAAATTTATTCTGACCTTAAGGAGTGTGTTGCAAGTTTTAACGTCACTATGCTAGCTTAGTACATTTTACGGTGGTAGTAACACTATAAAAAAATGATGGAATATAATACTACGTTAAATTTATTCTGACCTTAAGGAGTGTGTTGCAAGTTTTAACGTCACTATGCTAGCTTAGTACATTTTACGGTGGTAGTAACACTATAAAAAAATGATGGAATATAATACTACGTTAAATTTATTCTGACCTTAAGGAGTGTGTTGCAAGTTTAAACGTCACTATGCTAGCTTAGTACATTTTACGGTGGTAGTAACACTATAAAAAAATGATGGAATATAATACTACGTTAAATTTATTCTGACCTTAAGGAGTGTGTTGCAAGTTTAAACGTCACTATGCTAGCTTAGTACATTTTACGGTGGTAGTAACACTATAAAAAAATGATGGAATATAATACTACGTTAAATTTATTCTGACCTTAAGGAGTGTGTTGCAAGTTTTAACGTCACTATGCTAGCTTAGTACATTTTACGGTGGTAGTAACACTATAAAAAAATGATGGAATATAATACTACGTTAAATTTATTCTGACCTTAAGGAGTGTGTTGCAAGTTTAAACGTCACTATGCTAGCTTAGTACATTTTACGGTGGTAGTAACACTATAAAAAAATGATGGAATATAATACTACGTTAAATTTATTCTGACCTTAAGGAGTGTGTTGCAAGTTTAAACGTCACTATGCTAGCTTAGTACATTTTACGGTGGTAGTAACACTATAAAAAAATGATGGAATATAATACTACGTTAAATTTATTCTGACCTTAAGGAGTGTGTTGCAAGTTTTAACGTCACTATGCTAGCTTAGTACATTTTACGGTGGTAGTAACACTATAAAAAAATGATGGAATATAATACTACGTTAAATTTATTCTGACCTTAAGGAGTGTGTTGCAAGTTTTAACGTCACTATGCTAGCTTAGTACATTTTACGGTGGTAGTAACACTATAAAAAAATGATGGAATATAATACTACGTTAAATTTATTCTGACCTTAAGGAGTGTGTTGCAAGTTTAAACGTCACTATGCTAGCTTAGTACATTTTACGGTGGTAGTAACACTATAAAAAAATGATGGAATATAATACTACGTTAAATTTATTCTGACCTTAAGGAGTGTGTTGCAAGTTTTAACGTCACTATGCTAGCTTAGTACATTTTACGGTGGTAGTAACACTATAAAAAAATGATGGAATATAATACTACGTTAAATTTATTCTGACCTTAAGGAGTGTGTTGCAAGTTTAAACGTCACTATGCTAGCTTAGTACATTTTACGGTGGTAGTAACACTATAAAAAAATGATGGAATATAATACTACGTTAAATTTATTCTGACCTTAAGGAGTGTGTTGCAAGTTTTAACGTCACTATGCTAGCTTAGTACATTTTACGGTGGTAGTAACACTATAAAAAAATGATGGAATATAACACTACGTTAAATTTATTCTGACCTTAAGGAGTGTGTTGCAAGTTTAAACGTCACTATGCTAGCTTAGTACATTTTACGGTGGTAGTAACACTATAAAAAAATGATGGAATATAATACTACGTTAAATTTATTCTGACCTTAAGGAGTGTGTTGCAAGTTTAAACGTCACTATGCTAGCTTAGTACATTTTACGGTGGTAGTAACACTATAAAAAAATGATGGAATATAATACTACGTTAAATTTATTCTGACCTTAAGGAGTGTGTTGCAAGTTTTAACGTCACTATGCTAGCTTAGTACATTTTACGGTGGTAGTAACACTATAAAAAAATGATGGAATATAACACTACGTTAAATTTATTCTGACCTTAAGGAGTGTGTTGCAAGTTTAAACGTCACTATGCTAGCTTAGTACATTTTACGGTGGTAGTAACACTATAAAAAAATGATGGAATATAATACTACGTTAAATTTATTCTGACCTTAAGGAGTGTGTTGCAAGTTTAAACGTCACTATGCTAGCTTAGTACATTTTACGGTGGTAGTAGCACTATAAAAAAATGATGGAATATAATACTACGTTAAATTTATTCTGACCTTAAGGAGTGTGTTGCAAGTTTTAACGTCACTATGCTAGCTTAGTACATTTTACGGTGGTAGTAACACTATAAAAAAATGATGGAATATAATACTACGTTAAATTTATTCTGACCTTAAGGAGTGTGTTGCAAGTTTAAACGTCACTATGCTAGCTTAGTACATTTTACGGTGGTAGTAACACTATAAAAAAATGATGGAATATAATACTACGTTAAATTTATTCTGACCTTAAGGAGTGTGTTGCAAGTTTTAACGTCACTATGCTAGCTTAGTACATTTTACGGTGGTAGTAACACTATAAAAAAATGATGGAATATAACACTACGTTAAATTTATTCTGACCTTAAGGAGTGTGTTGCAAGTTTAAACGTCACTATGCTAGCTTAGTACATTTTACGGTGGTAGTAACACTATAAAAAAATGATGGAATATAATACTACGTTAAATTTATTCTGACCTTAAGGAGTGTGTTGCAAGTTTAAACGTCACTATGCTAGCTTAGTACATTTTACGGTGGTAGTAACACTATAAAAAAATGATGGAATATAATACTACGTTAAATTTATTCTGACCTTAAGGAGTGTGTTGCAAGTTTAAACGTCACTATGCTAGCTTAGTACATTTTACGGTGGTAGTAGCACTATAAAAAAATGATGGAATATAATACTACGTTAAATTTATTCTGACCTTAAGGAGTGTGTTGCAAGTTTAAACGTCACTATGCTAGCTTAGTACATTTTACGGTGGTAGTAACACTATAAAAAAATGATGGAATATAATACTACGTTAAATTTATTCTGACCTTAAGGAGTGTGTTGCAAGTTTAAACGTCACTATGCTAGCTTAGTACATTTTACGGTGGTAGTAACACTATAAAAAAATGATGGAATATAATACTACGTTAAATTTATTCTGACCTTAAGGAGTGTGTTGCAAGTTTAAACGTCACTATGCTAGCTTAGTACATTTTACGGTGGTAGTAGCACTATAAAAAAATGATGGAATATAATACTACGTTAAATTTATTCTGACCTTAAGGAGTGTGTTGCAAGTTTAAACGTCACTATGCTAGCTTAGTACATTTTACGGTGGTAGTAACACTATAAAAAAATGATGGAATATAATACTACGTTAAATTTATTCTGACCTTAAGGAGTGTGTTGCAAGTTTAAACGTCACTATGCTAGCTTAGTACATTTTACGGTGGTAGTAACACTATAAAAAAATGATGGAATATAATACTACGTTAAATTTATTCTGACCTTAAGGAGTGTGTTGCAAGTTTAAACGTCACTATGCTAGCTTAGTACATTTTACGGTGGTAGTAACACTATAAAAAAATGATGGAATATAATACTACGTTAAATTTATTCTGACCTTAAGGAGTGTGTTGCAAGTTTAAACGTCACTATGCTAGCTTAGTACATTTTACGGTGGTAGTAACACTATAAAAAAATGATGGAATATAATACTACGTTAAATTTATTCTGACCTTAAGGAGTGTGTTGCAAGTTTTAACGTCACTATGCTAGCTTAGTACATTTTACGGTGGTAGTAACACTATAAAAAAATGATGGAATATAATACTACGTTAAATTTATTCTGACCTTAAGGAGTGTGTTGCAAGTTTAAACGTCACTATGCTAGCTTAGTACATTTTACGGTGGTAGTAACACTATAAAAAAATGATGGAATATAATACTACGTTAAATTTATTCTGACCTTAAGGAGTGTGTTGCAAGTTTTAACGTCACTATGCTAGCTTAGTACATTTTACGGTGGTAGTAACACTATAAAAAAATAATGGAATATAATACTACGTTAAATTTATTCTGACCTTAAGGAGTGTGTTGCAAGTTTTAACGTCACTATGCTAGCTTAGTACATTTTACGGTGGTAGTAACACTATTAAAAAATGATGGAATATAACACTACGTTAAATTTATTCTGACCTTAAGGAGTGTGTTGCAAATTTAAACGTCACTATGCTAGCTTAGTACACTTTACGGTGGTAGTAACACTATAAACAAATGACGTTACATTTCAGACTCTTTTACGTTTATTTGCGATAACGAATGACTCGAAAATTTCTGAAAGCCAATCATGATAGTAGGTTAACGCAAACAGCTGCCTTCATCTTCATTTAATGGTTATTTTGAAGTTATGATTTTAATATTTTGAGATCCAAATTCGTATAGATTTTAAAATGTTATATATTTTAATAAATTAAGTGAAACCTTTGATTTCTCGCAAAATCTGTTTCTATTATTCGTGAGTTATGTCACATTATAATGGGTAAAATGTAAAAAAAAACAGGCCTGCATTGCTATTAAATGCCAATTTTTCTACTTTCAGCCTTGGTTATTTCAATTATTATAAAAAAATTATAGTAATCAAAAGTGATGACCTAAATACTTATAATATTTTTGGTTATGATAAAAATACTATAATTTTCTATTGTTGATCATCTAATTTTAAAGAACTTTTTTATTTTTTTTATAAAATCAATTTTTTATAGTCCAGTAAAGGTTATTGTCCATATAGGGGAAGGAACTGGGGTGGAAGGAACTATCTTAACATTACAAATAGCAGGGTCGTAAAACCAAAGTATAATAGCTTGAAGTTTGAGGGTTGTTGAAAAATGGGAGATTTTTTTAAGTTAAGCAACATTTCTACGTAAATATAAACAATGAGATAATTTGAATACAATAACAGTGAGTAGCTTTACATCTAAACACTTAAAATGCGAGTTGTTACAACTATACAACACTTGACGTTCCGAGATGCCAATGGGACAATGTAAGTACAGTGCGGACAACGTATCCTTGCACTTGGCCTTGAGAGGTCGCAACAGGCGAGAGGGGCAGTAGAAACTTAGTATTAATACTTTCCTAAAAACATGATAAGGACTGTCAAACCACTGACTTTAATGAGACATTCGTTGTTGTTGTTGTTGTCGTGTGACAAGTGTAATAAAAACAGAAAAAAAGGTGTTCAGAGAAAGGTAGAGAGAGCACAGTTACACGGGTCCAAAGGCGTGAAGCACTGCACTGGCCACATCTGCAGCTTTGTCTGTATATAGGGTCTTCCTAGAACAGTTTAAGTCAATTTCAAATAGTGCTGCAATGATGGACGGGCAGTTGAAGAGGTGATCGGGATTAAGCTGTATTCCTGGGCAGTGCCTACATTCTGGGTATGTTCTTGATCCATCAGGCAAGATTTTCATGTCTTTGAGGTGCATTGTCCTCAGTCTGGCAATTGTTTTTGTTATTTCCCTGTCGAAGTTAAGCTTGAGGAGCCTGTAATCCATAGAGAGCGTGTTCCCAGGGGACGGATAGGGGAATACCTTCATTGGTTTACCATTGGGTGTTAGGAGTGAAATAAAATAGCTCCCGCGGACCAACAGATAGAAGTCCAACCTCTCGAGGCAATGGCACTCACCATGACTGGTGCAATGGACATGTGTGAGACATTCGATATTAGATAAATTAGCTTTGGTATGATATAACAATAATGGTGAAATATGTGTAGAAATATCGGATGCAGATGTTGATGTATAGAACAATCTGAATTTGTTACAAGTGGTAGTACACGATTAATTTCATGCGATCTCTCAGGGCCTAGTGCACGGTTACGTAGTTCGCACTATACCTTATGCAGGTGTTTACATACTACCATAAAGTGGAAATATTCTAGATTGATAGTTGGAGAAGATATCAATAACTAGAGATAATAAATTATTAGTGCTTCCATAAGAATTATGAGATGTTATATTAGAAATGAAAATAACATTATATTCTTCTGCTCTTACATCTAACTGTCAAATTCGATGTTATTTCAAAAAAGTTAAAAAATTAAATTTTAATGCGATCAATAATCGTATATAGGATTATGTCGCGAATTTTCACTTGCTAAATCTTATTATTGTTTTGGAAAAATAACATTTATATACTAATCATTTATTAAACTTGTGATAATAGCTGACATCAATTTATTTAAATATAAACGAATAAAATACTTGCGGCAACTAAAATTGCAGTAAAGTAAACTAGTAAGGCTTTAATAAGATCTCGTTTGAAAATTAATTTTATTTGAGGCTCTTCTTTTAAGACTGTAAACCAAGACATGTACCCTGAGTTTAAAATATTATTTGGGACTCTATTTTTCATTATAAATATTTTTCTTACTTTAAGGAATTCTTTTTTGTAATAAAAGAACTAATAATTTTTATATCCTGAATAATATCATATGTTTTTGCGCAAATCGCAACCAGTATCATTCTTTTGCTTTAAACTAGCTGCAATATTGTTTCTTGTATTTATTCCAGTATTTGTTTAAAATAATTTTATTTGGTTTTAATAAAACATTAATAATATTTGTTTTGTTACAGGTATGACAACTATTGAACAATCCTGAAAAATAAATCCCAAAATGTATGTAAGTAATATATTAGTTTTTATCGATTTTTCTGTTTATAAAAACACATCTTAAGCTATAAATGTTGCTACTTCGCCGGTAGGAAGTCTGAATAACACACTTATGTCCCAAACTAAAATTTAGAAAGCCCTTCCCCCACAAAAGAAATTTCCCTTAACAGCCTTCCTACTGCCGTGGGCGGTGCGAATACTTATAAAACATATTTTAAAATATTGAAAACCTTACCTTTTTGTGTCGCAGAATAATTATTAAATGATTAACTTTGTAGCTGGATCCCTCGGGGTAAATCCTATGGGTCGGAGATTGATCCCTTGGTCTCCGCTAGAACTGGCCTGTCCCTGACTGGTCTCCTACGACACGTGCTCAATCGCTTCTCTTATTCGAATCCTATACCTGACTTGCTATTTTAATTAAAAAAGGATCGGCAATATCAAATGCGTAGCGATCAGCTGATAATAAAGTTAGGCCGTACAGTGCTGCCCTCAATCGAACTATTAGTAATTATTGCGTTAAATATCGCTTGGCGGCAATACAAAAAAAAAACGTAACAATGCTGTTTAGAAAATGTATTTACAAATCAATGATACTGAAAATTTATCTTATCTGAAAGGAAAATATTTTTTGTGTGTGATGTGTACTATGACAACTGTGACTTTATATTCACTGTTAATTTACGTCACTGTTGTACATAATACAATATAAAGAGCGTATTGACAATATTAAAATACAAAAATTAACCATAACCGCATATAACTTAAAAATGACCAAAACTAACTATTACAAAAGTTAGTTTTTGATATATAAAAAAGTCTTACGTAATCGTAAGTATATTTAAACCCTAACGCACTTGGGTTTTTGGTAAATTATTATTTTATTATTTATTTATTTTTTTTGTGGCATCGGGATATATTGCCAATATCTGTATTATTACAAATTACATTGATTAATATATTAAAAATATTGTAAAACATTTAAATAAAAACAGTGAGACGAGAAGGTGAAGACATACATTAAAGTTTTCGTTGTACAAGTTCGGAATATCTTTGAAAAAATAATCATATAAGATCATTTGTATTATAAATTTGTTGAGTAATAAAACAAAATTCACAATAAACGGTGCGAAGTAATTGCGACACAATTTTGTTGTTTCTTATTATTTTAACTACGCACCCCTTAATTTATTACAAAACATAAACTTTAAATTATGATATTCAGTGGTAGACTGGTCGAAGGTATAATTAAAGCAAAGTTTACTGAGACAAAACATTTTCGAGCATCAAACGATCTACTTGAGGGGTTAGTTTGGCTGCCGAGAAGCATTGTTGAGCTAGGCGCAACCTAGGAGACAGCACAGAAACCGATGAAAAGTCTCGTTGAACGTCTTGGTCAACAAAATCCGTACGTATAAATAACTTTGCTTATACTGTACTTTTAATTTACGAAATTCTTTTTGTTGTTTATTCCATCATTAAAAATAGAAACTAATAAAATACTAAAAACTTTATAAACACAAGTTTTATGAGATCAGAATTAACTGAATTTATTAACGTGCTAAAACGGACTTATTGTTGAACATAGAAACTATTTTATTGGGCACAAAACTTTATTACAAACTTTAACAAAAAATCTAAACATTATTTTTCAAAGCACAATTTTATCAACCAGATCTATACACGTTCTTCGATTTTTAATAAATTCATTAAAGGAAAATACTCAACAGTTATTAAGTATGTAGAAAATATGGCCTTGCACCTGCAACACTATATGTATACAGTTTATTTAACTGCTTACTAATATAGGTTTATGGATTTAAATGAGGTTTTTTATACAGCAAGTCTAGGATTTGTATTATATTTTATTTTACGTATTTATTTCATTATTTATTGATTGATTTTATAATTAAATAATAATAAATAAAGTTATACATAATAAATTATAAACCTAAGGTTTTTTAATGCTTGAAAAGGTATGTAAAATTTTAATAAGGAAAACATTATAACCCACGTATAGTCTGTATGATGTAACCTGTCTTCTGACCGTGCGGCTACTTGTGGTGGCCCGAACATGCCTTATCCCTTGCCACGGACCGCAGCTGTTTCTTCGAGTCATGTACAACATCCTTACTCCCTATTAAATTTCTTACCGAAATCATATTTTTTATATTTCTATTGAACATTCGAAAAGTGCTTAAAGATTCAAGAAAAATGATACCGAACTCAATATAATTGATTGTTATAAACCGTTTAATATAAACGGGTTACCGCACATAAATAGACACGCCTGTAAGGTCTGTATTATGTTTACTAAAATATGTCATGTTTCGTATCGTTCGTCTTATATTTTTACTCACTTTTCCAATGTTTGATAGAAATATAAACATTTTGATTAAGGTAAGAAAGTTAGTTTGTTTAGTTAGATGCTAGTACATGACTCATTATGGAAACAACTGTGAGCGATAAGACACGTTCGGGCTAACTCAAGTAACCAAACTCTCAGAAGACAGGTTACATCATACATACTAGATAATGATGATTGGTAAAGGTGTAGTTGACGATGTTCTCATCTGGGTCCAGTATGATGTGCTTAACTATTCCAACGTTACTCAACTGAATGTTTTATCGCGGGCGGCGAAGTAGCAGTAACCCCTAGCGCTTTTGCCGCCCCTTGTTGTTACCCAAACTAGTATCATAATCTTCATAACGATATGTTAAAACATAATTAACACAATAGCATTCGATATATATTAACTCATTTTTTTTTTTTTTTGTATAAGTGACACATCTTTCTTTAAAAGTCTAAAAACTTCCCTTTTTGACGATTCCGTCTCCCCAGCGCCAAGCGGGCTAACTGGCAAAATCTGACAGTTTTGACAGCCTAATTAGAATTCACTAAACCTTGCATATCAGCTGAAAAACTAAATTACACTTTAGAATGTTGTATCTATTACCCTTTAATTGAAACGAATATTGGGTGCATTTCCTTATACACAAAACTCAAAGATAAATATCTGCTGCATTAGGTGCTAACTTGTAGTTTATGGAAGACGTCGAGAGAATCGATCGCATAGGAAAACAACGATGGCAAATTTAATGCAAGAAGATATTTTATATTTTTAATTCACTGTTCACAAAAATATGTAATAAAAAAAGTAGAAATATTTCATACCTAGAAAATAGTGTATTACATTCCTCTCGCACCCGTTTTCTCGCTTTCGTTATGCAATCCGCACATCACCCGCGGCTTCTTCCTGTACACACGTATACTGTACTTCGCTTTTCACTTCTTCATTTTGAATCACAATTTTTCCCTTAAACCCTCTAATAAATCTCTTCCTTCTATGAAATAATTTCGTGTAAGAATTTTAAAACTCTTACTTGCTGAATATCCAAGTATCAACACAGACCAGTAATAATTTAATGCACAGGTAAAGCGAAAATTAACAAGGTAAACACTAAAAAATTTAATGTTTTTGAGAAAGAGTTTAGATTGGTTTAAAATGAATAACTTATTGTTTAAAAATAATTAAATAGTAATAGCGTACGTATAAAATATTAAGGAGTAACAGCTAAACCCAATAATGTGACTGCTCAGGCGCAGTGACTGTTATGCAAGAGCAAAATTTTAACCTAAACAACAACAAAGCAGTATAAGATGCTCCTTAGTATTTATATTTCGAGAGGAAATAAAGTTCAGAGGAAATATTTAAGTTTGTATTTCATTGTATGATTTTTTCAGGGTAAATAAAACGATCTCAAATATCCTTTATCGTGTTTAATATCTTGTTGCACGAATATCTGCGAAATGTGAGAATAAAATTAGCGATCAAAAAAGATGCTTTTTTATTAAAAGAAAACGGAACCAAACAATTTCCATCGACAGTGCGATGGGGAGGGGGTGTAATTTAATAAAAACATTTACCGGAAGCTGAGTCAGTGTAATTAATTTCTCCCTGACGTAACATTTAAGTACAACTTAATTTTTTTAATAATTTATGCTTTTCGTACACTTTTTTAAAAAACACCTTTAAAAATATTAACTTTTCTTAGAGTTTCCCAAAATCGTTTATTACAAAAATTGATATAAAAGTGTACATATTATAGGGCCTGCTCGTAAAATGATTAGAATAGACTAAGCTATTTCTGAAATACCTGTATGCAATATTATTACTACCAAACTCTGAGTTTGTTGTGAGCAAAGTGAATGGATATTCTTTGACACCAAATTAAATGTTTTTCAATTTTTCATCTGTTATTACTATTCATAAAAAATTAAAAACAGCATCTATCAATTTTCTTTAGCTGTCGTCATTTCCCGATTTTCACAGTCAATTTTTTAAAGTTTTTCTACCAATATAAATTTATCCTTACATTCTTAGAAAAATCGATAATTTTAAATGAAAGTTACCTAGAATAAAGTGTACGTGACACGTTAGCGCTTTCAAGGGGTAATTCATTTCCATGGCCAAACTTATTTGGTGACATTCACATGAATGCACAGTATGAAGTCATTATAATCGACTTACTGGGGTTGATTTTTGTCCGTTAGAAAGTAAAACGTTCTTGTAACTATTCAAAGCTCTTGGAAAGAAGCTAGAAAGAATGTCACGTGACTGAAAGTATAGTTCTGCTTTTACTAGGCGTTCAAGTCAGTGTAGGCCATGTGGAACGTATTTACGGCGCTACCAGTTTAGGAGCCATTTATATTCAAAATACAATCCATTATAAGGAACAATCGGATTAATAAGGTCAGTTCTAACGAAGCTCTGATGTATTTCGGAAAGACAATAGTGCAAGTAGGTATTGATGAGCTGCTAACAGACGTTCTTCAACCCGTATGCAATGCTGTGGCGGATTTTATGAGAAAGAAAATTGGAAATGATTATGTAATATCCGAGTGGCCTATAAAAAACTCATTATATGTTATTTTGCGTTTACAATTGTTCACTGTGAAAATGTTTCCATGTAAACTCTAGGATTGATTTCGTACGCGTGATATAATGAAAGAAAAAACTTATAAATAGGCTAACTGGTAGAAATCTCCATCTGGATTCAGACGGGGCTGTACTTGAGAAATTAACAAGGTAAACACTAAAAAATTTAATGTTTTTGAGAAAGAGTTTAGATTGGTTTAAAATGACTAACCTATTGTTTAAAAATAATTAAATGGTAATAGCGTGCGTATAAAATATTAAGGAGTAATATAAACATTAAGGATCTGGGCTATTAGTTTACTACGGGATCGAACCGGGGGTATTACAGGACAAGCTGTCAACATGGATCCAAGTGAAAATTACGGACAGCTTCTTATAGACATTTTTAGAATAAATTATTTAACTGAGCATGTAATACTAATGGAAATGTTTTTAACATTTTTGACTCTAGTTATCAACATTGAAGCTAGATTACAACTGCGTGAATTAAGAACTCCCAATACATTGTGAATGTAAAAAAAATTAAAATCATGTTTATTACTGTATAAGGTTAATCCATTCCTTTTTACCTATATTATAGGTAAATTAGTAGTTTTGGAAGGTTTTACGTATTTTTTTTGTTGAATTATGGATCAGTAAAAAGATTAAACTCTTTTTAATTTTTTGACTTCTGCAGTTTTCTTTAAAATTGTATTTAGAGATTTATAGTTTGTAATAAATAATAATACTGAATAATAATATATAATTTTATTCAACAAAATATTGCTCAAGTTTAATGAACATGGTTTTATGCTAATTATGTAAAAATCTAAATAGATATTTCAAGACTATTACAGGTATATTTACGTAAGCTTTTGGTACTTTGTTTAACGTTTTATCATATGTTATGTATATTGGACTGTTTTGACAATGTCAGCTGTTTATAAATTTTAATCAAGTTACGTTAGCTTGTGCGTTACATCTTAGTAGATTGTTCAACACCCTGGGACAACTACCTTTAACTCGGCCTGTACGTAACCTAGGACTATAGGGGTAGTTTTGGATGATACACCAGGTCGTCGCGGCCTTGACCGTAGCCTTGGGGGTGGTTTCGACCACGTTTAGAGGGGTAGGGGGTAGTTTTTCGAAAAAAATAAATTCTAACCCACTGACCTAAGCTAGCCAAAATGGATCCAACCTAACCTAACCTACGTGTGGGGGGTGACCTCAGCTACGTTCAGGACCATCCCCGGGGGTAGCTCCGGGGGTTGATTCGGGGGGGGGGTACTTTTCGAAAAAATTTTGGAAAAACGTGCCTTGACCGATAGGGTGGGTTTAGAGTGTATTATTCCGTCGGAAGGGGTGGTTTCACCTAGAGGTAGTTTTTAAATAAAATATGAAATTGCCAAAAATCGATCGGCTGGATCAAAAGACAGTACGGGATATGTCTAGAGTCCAGTACGTACTGCTGCGGGGGTGGTTTCACCTAGGGGTAGTTTTTAAATAAAATATGAAATTGCCAAAAATCGATCGGTTGGATGAAATGACCGTACGGGATATATGTAGAGTCCATTATGGTAGGCGTTACATCTTCAATAAAATATTCCGAATAATAACAAATAAGACGGTATATAAAGAAAGTAGTTTTATAGATTGCATGTTTTTTATTGTAAACTGGAACGTACTCGGTAATAATGTTCTACTTTAATGTTCCTAGTTATAACTTTCTGTCCGATTTTGTTTACTAAAACATATTTATATGTATTTATGTATAATATCATAGGAAGTGTATGGAAAACATGGAACTGGTTGGTACTTACCATAAAAAGAAACATAAAAAGAGCAACTTTTTAAAAGTGTAAAATTATACGGTTCATTTAGTTTTGCGTGGAAACTATTCCACTTTATGTATAATAAAGTCACATAATTATAATAAAAACCAATGCTTTAAATGCTTTAGCGAGAGATAAAATCATTTCAATTAAAACATTTTTGAATTTAAGTTTAACGGGTAATTATAATAAAAGATAGTTAACGTGTGTTGTTTGAAACGTGTAAGATGTTGGTTTATCGTTGTTATGGCCAGGTGTGATCAATTGTTATAAAGGTAAACGTAAACGCATTTCCACTGTTTTACAGCTTTATTTCATTCGGTGTTTAGACATTAACGGAAATGAATTGTCTTTATTTGGAATAGGTAAAAAGGGGGGCTGGAATGTATTAGATTTGGCGAAAAAATAAGATTAGAGTAAACAAATTATTTAAAGCGAAAACAATATGATTTATGAACATAAGAGAGGATGGTAAAGGATGATTGTTCGGTTTCAATTTAGGAGTAAAAGATATTATTTTGGTTTTTAATCTTCTATTCTCGAATATAAAAATGTATTCTAATACAAACAAGGATTGCTGTAGCTAAACAATAATAAAGTGAAATAGTTCTAATTGGAAACAATATTTTTTAGTCTATACAATCTGGAATATTCCGATTATTGGCTTATATGCAGACAATAACAGTGGGAAAACTTCAACAATAAAACAGAGAAACTGAATCAAAACTGGAATTGCTATATTATCGAGTTAAAAATATATTCAGAGATATTTCAATCTCAAACAATTTTACTCTTTACATAAAATTTCAGTATTCTCTTTGAAAATATTTCACCTTGCATTGTCCTTCATTCTAAATTGCTTTCATCAACTTCTTTGTCACGGTTTATAATATGAATTGTATTAATTTAATTAAATTTGCTTGATGTAATCATCTTGAATTCACTGATTAAACTATAATTGAAAATTACTCAACTAAGTGAATACATAGGGCTTGCTTGCCGACGCGTTTCAAAACAATCGTTCCTTTTACGAAGCTAACCCCTCTACACAGGCATCGTAGAGGCTTTGCTTCGTAAATGAAACGATTGTTTTGAAACGCGTCAGCAAGTAAGCCCTATGTATTCACTTAGTTAAGTGATATTTAATTATAGTTTACGTTAATTGTTTTCTAAAGCAGAGTGAAATGTATTTATTTTTGTGTTACACAGAAGCCTTCATTCAACAAATTCTGGACTATTCGTAGAATTGTTTAAATTAATTTCATTTTACTTTGAATCATAAAACTCCATCTTGTCTTTAATACATGTAAACCATGATGACGCTATAGGCTACATTGGAAAATAGATTAACAACCAGAACATATAAACAGTTCTTAACAAATGTAAGATTTACCTAAAACATTTTTTTCTATTAATGTTTTAAAAAGCATTATAAAGTGATATTACTTATTTAGACGGTATTTAAAAAGCTTTTTTTAAAAAAATGTTTTCTATTTCGTCCGAAACATACTTATGGCGTATATGGGCTGACAAATTTTTAAAGTTACAGCAATAGACGTTACAGTGTACATTTTCTTTAGATACATAAAGCTACAAAAATGTTTTGAAGTTTGAGTTGCATAATTGCGATCGAGCGCGCGCGCATACACACACACTCACACACACACACACACACACACACACACACACACACACACACACCTACCCACACACCTACACTCACCCACACACACACACACACACCCACACACCCACACCCCCATACACACACACATACACACACACACACACACACCCACCCACACACACACACACACACACACACACACACACACACACACACACACACATACACACACACACACACACATACACACACACAAACACACACACACACATACACACACACACACACACCTACCCACACACCTACACACACACACACACACACACACACACACACACACACACACACACACACACAATGATATGTTGTCACTGATAAAAACAAAACTAAGCAAAACGTTGAACTCGTGGTTAAATCTGGGAAATAACAATGATATGTTTTCACTGATAAAAACAAAACTAAGCAAAACGTTGAACTCGTGGTTAAATCTGGGAAATAACAATGATATGTTTTCACTGATAAAAACAAAACTAAGCAAAACGTCGAACTCGTGGTTAAATCTGGGAAATAACAATAATATGTTGTCACTGATAAAAACGAAACTAAGCAAAACGTTGAACTCGTGGTTAAATCTGGGAAATAACAATGATATGTTTTCACTGATAAAAACGAAACTTAGCAAAACGTTGAACTCGTGGTTAAATCTGGGAAATAACAATGATATGTTTTCACTGATAAAAACAAAACTAAGCAAAACGTCGAACTCGTGGTTAAATCTGGGAAATAACAATGATATGTTGTCACTGATAAAAACGAAACTAAGCAAAACGTTGAACTTGTGGTTAAATCTGGGAAATAACAATGATACGTTGTCACTGATAAAAACGAAACTAAGCAAAACGTTGAACTCGTGGTTAAATCTGGGAAATAACAATGATATGTTGTCACTGATAAAAACAAAACTAAGCAAAACGTTGAACCTGTGGTTAAATCTGGGAAATAACAATGATACGTTGTCACTGATAAAAACGAAACTAAGCAAAACGTTGAACTTGTGGTTAAATCTGGGAAATAACAATGATACGTTGTCACTGATAAAAACGAAACTAAGCAAAACGTTGAACTTGTGGTTAAATCTGGGAAATAACAATGATACGTTGTCACTGATGAAAACAAAACTAAGCAAAACGTCGAACTCGTGGTTAAATCTGGGAAATAACAATGATATGTTGTCACTGATAAAAACAAAACTAAGCAAAACGTTGAACCTGTGGTTAAATCAGGGAAATAACAATGATACGTTGTCACTGATAAAAACGAAACTAAGCAAAACGTTGAACTTGTGGTTAAATCTGGGAAATAACAATGATACGTTGTCACTGATAAAAACGAAACTAAGCAAAACGTTGAACTTGTGGTTAAATCTGGGAAATAACAATGATACGTTGTCACTGATAAAAACAAAACTAAGCAAAACGTCGAACTCGTGGTTAAATCTGGGAAATAACAATGATATGTTGTCACTGATAAAAACGAAACTAAGCAAAACGTTGAACTCGTGGTTAAATCTGGGAAATAACAATGATATGTTTTCACTGATAAAAACGAAACTTAGCAAAACGTTGAACTCGTGGTTAAATCTGGGAAATAACAATGATATGTTTTCACTGATAAATACAAAACTAAGCAAAACGTCGAACTCGTGGTTAAATCTGGGAAATAACAATGATATGTTGTCACTGATAAAAACGAAACTAAGCAAAACGTTGAACTTGTGGTTAAATCTGGGAAATAACAATGACACGTTGTCACTGATAAAAACGAAACTAAGCAAAACGTTGAACTCGTGGTTAAATCTGGGAAATAACAATGATATGTTGTCACTGATAAAAACAAAACTAAGCAAAACGTTGAACCTGTGGTTAAATCTGGGAAATAACAATGATACGTTGTCACTGATAAAAACGAAACTAAGCAAAACGTTGAACTTGTGGTTAAATCTGGGAAATAACAATGATACGTTGTCACTGATAAAAACGAAACTAAGCAAAACGTTGAACTTGTGGTTAAATCTGGGAAATAACAATGATACGTTGTCACTGATAAAAACAAAACTAAGCAAAACGTCGAACTCGTGGTTAAATCTGGGAAATAAATATGATATGTTGTCACTGATAAAAACAAAACTAAGCAAAACGTTGAACTTGTGGTTAAATCTGGGAAATAACAATGATATGTTGTCACTGATAAAAACGAAACTAAGCAAAACGTTGAACTCGTGGTTAAATCTGGGAAATAACAATGATATGTTGTCACTGAGAAAAACAAAACTAAGAAAAACGTTGAACTTGTGGTTAAATCTGGGAAATAACAATGATATGTTTTCACTGATAAAAACGAAACTAAGCAAAACGTTGAACTTGTGGTTAAATCTGGGAAATAACAATGATATGTTTTCACTGATAAAAACGAAACTAAGCAAAACGTTGAACTTGTGGTTAAATCTGGGAAATAACAATGATATGTTTCACTGATAAAAACGAAACTAAGCAAAACGTTGAACTTGTGGTTAAATCTGGGAAATAACAATGATATGTTTTCACTGATAAAAACGAAACTAAGCAAAACGTTAAACTTGTGGTTAAATCTGGGAAATAACAATGATATGTTGTCACTGATAAAAACGAAACTAAGCAAAACGTTGGACTTGTGGTTAAATCTGGGATATAACAATGATATGTTGTCACTGATAAGAACGAAACTAAGCAAAACGTTGAACTCGTGGTTAAATCTGGGAAATAACAATGATATGTTGTCACTGATAAAAACGAAACTAAGCAAAACGTTAAACTTGTGGTTAAATCTGGGAAATAACAATGATATGTTGTCACTGATAAAAACAAAACTAAGCAAAACGTTGAACTCGTGGTTAAATCTGGGAAATAACAATGATATGTTTTCACTGATGAAAACAAAACTAAGCAAAACGTTGAACTTGTGGTTAAATCTGGGAAATAACAATGATATGTTTTCACTGATGAAAACAAAACTAAGCAAAACGTTGAACTTGTGGTTAAATCTGGGAAATAACAATGATATGTTGTCACTGATAAAAACAAAACTAAGCAAAACGTTGAACTCGTGGTTAAATCTGGGAAATAACAATGATATGTTTTCACTGATGAAAACAAAACTAAGCAAAACGTTGAACTTGTGGTTAAATCTGGGAAATAACAATGATATGTTTTCACTGATGAAAACAAAACTAAGCAAAACGTTGAACTTGTGGTTAAATCTGGGAAATAACAATGATATGTTTTCACTGATGAAAACAAAACTAAGCAAAACGTTGAACTTGTGGTTAAATCTGGGAAATAACAATGATATGTTGTCACTGATAAAAACGAAACTTTGTTCGTTTAATATACTTACGCTATGTGTTTTTTTGTGTTTGTAAATATCATACTGTTCTAGTGTGTTGAGAAGTAGTCCATTTTTTTCTGTGTAAGATTTCTAGGTTATGGTAAATGTTTGTGTATTTGTGTCCTGTTTCTTTTATGTAACTGTAAATGATGATATGTGATTTTTATATCATTTAGGTGATATAATTTGTGAAAGTGTAGTTTATTGCTATTGTTTAAATACTAGTATTTTGTATTTGATATTTTAACATTTCTTTAATATTTTTTCAATTGCAAACTAAAGTAGACCTCCTAGCAATATAAACATTTTATTTAAACGCTGTGTACATTTCGATTGTAAAGCAATCATCCTCAGAGGAAAATATTACAATAATAGAGCTATTCGTGTAATAAGTTACTCTGAAAATGATGTTTTATAATAGAAATGCTTCTTAAAGCTTTAAATAAAAAAAGTGTTTTGTCGTTAAGAGGTTTTATTTATTTATTTTTTTTTAATGACGTAACAGTTGCTTCAATAACAGTTGTTAATATTCTTTTAAAAACTTTTTAAACTTATTTCATATTACGAATTACCTAAATGAATAAATTTTTGATAATTAATATATATCTTATTATTATAATATATTTGACATTATTATATTGATATTATTATATGTAATTGTAACTACAGTACAGTAAAATGAACAGTATTCAAGGAATAGAGAAATCGGTATTCTGATGATAATGTGAAAACAATAGTTTCACGAAAAACAACACAGTAAATATTTTCGTCATGTGATTTATTAAAATTAATAACAAAAACAAGAAATAATGATATTGACAGAAAGATAAAAATTGATATTTTGTTCAACTAAATAATGATAAATAAAATAATAATTAAACTAGTCAGAAATTTGTATTTTGTAAAAATGTTAGTCTGCATTGATTCAATGTGAACACAACTGTGCGAAACCTGACAAGAGATAATTCCACCTGACAGGTACGTTATTGTATGCACTTGATATTTCAAAATTGTCAATATGTTATTAATAAAACAATGCTAAAATATACTACATTTTATGTTATAAAATAATAACATTGAGTAATAAACAAAACTTGGAGTTTTATTTTAATCCGAAAGATAGGACAAATATAAAAATGAAGAAGTCACTATAGACACGGTCATGAATGATTTTAGTTTGTAAGATTGTCAAAGATGAATAAGCACAGAAAAGCAGCAACAGCCTCTATTACATCATAAATATTCTATCATTAAATTTGAGTAGCAAGTTTTCTGTAAAGACCGTTTACTTGGTAAATTTCAATGTTATTTTTTCAGAATAAAAAAAAATCTTTTGATTTAATAAAAGGAAAAACAATTTGTCGAAACTTTTTATAACCCGAGGGAATTTGACACGCCTGTAGGAGCTAATGGCGCATGGTCTAAATTTACCGTTCTAGTTTTCAAACTTGAACCATTTCAAAGGTTATACTTGGGAATAGTTTGACAAAATCCACTTATAAATCATAACAGACTCTACGTTGATTCTAACATCTCAACAAACATAGACATTATAGACAGCTGGATTTGAGTTATATTAATATACATTGTTCAATTAACGTTAGTGTAAATTTTTGCCGCACATTTTCTGGAAAATAATATAAACTTAATAATATAAGCTAATAATATAGCTTATAGTTTATATGTTCATCTGGATACTGTCCAGTTCGATGTGCTTTCATTCCATCATTATGAGGAAAGTATTAAAAAGGAATTTCTATGGGAGTTTCTTAATCATCAGAAAAACCTTAAACGATTAGCTTCCTTGTGTTTCCTAATTTACCTGAAAGAAAATCAAGCAAAAAATAAAACAAGGAAGTCAGGCTACTACTTCTTTTTCTGAAGGTATAAGAACTATAAAAATTTTAAACCAATATAGTTTATAATACACAAAAACTAGTCACGTTTACTATTAATAACTATAAATAATAACAATTAAAAGTCTGTTAATAATCTATAGAGAAAATCTGATAAATAATGACTCTATATTTTAGACGAAAGTAAACTCACAATGCTCACAAAGCTATATTTGATCACTTTTTCTTTATATATATTTAATAAATTAAAAATATTTCAAAAACAAGAATACTTTTAATGAATATATTTATTTAAAGCTTTTCGCCGATACAATAGTACCAGCATCTTCAGGAAAATAATTATCTAACAAAATATTTTTACAAAATTAAATAATATGTGCTACAAACGACCATATGTTTATAAGTATTGCACTTTATGTAATTTTTTTATAACATCAATGATCATATAAATAGTTAGGTACCTTGATCTCACTTGAATTTGTTCATCAATTAATTTGTCTTTAACTTTATGCTTATAAATTTCCAATGTTTCAAATATATTCATTTTTAATCCTTTATTTAATTTGTTTATTAATTTCATATTTTCTATTTCTGGAAACTCGTGTCCATTATTTATACAATGTCTAGCTAAATTTGATTTGTATATATTTGGTTAGATAATTATTTTCCTGAAGATGCTGGTACTATTTTATCGACGAAAAGTTTTGAATAAATATATTCATTAAAAGTATTCTTGTTTTTGAAATATTTTTAATCTATTAACTATATTACAAGAAAACATATCACCATATTTAATATATATATATATATATATATATATATATATAATAATAATAATAATAATAATAATTCCGTAAGCCGAATTTTGAAAGAAAAATTGTAGGAGCATGGAAGGACGTACGAAGCTAATAGAGGGCTCGAATTAAAGGTATTAACACGAAGGAGCGGGGAAAATATAGTTTTTTTTTCAATCTACCAAAATTTGTGGTTTTGAGAACTTAAAATACCCAAGATCTGGATAAGAAATAAATTGCAATGAAAAACAGATGAGTATGATTTTCAAATATTTCAGCTGAGAAACAGCTGTACACATATTATGTTAAAAACAGCTGAGTACAAATATTGTAACAGTATTAAAGGTTAATTAGAAATATGAACTTGGGATCAGGTTTAGTTATCGTCTTATCGTACTAGATATGTTTGACAGGTATTAAATTAGAAATAATCATTGGTTCTGGAAAAAGAAACATCATATTTGACCACTAATTAAATTAATATGAACAGATCCTATCATGACATTTCAAACGAAAAGGAACAAATTTTTCTTAAGACTAAATTACCAATAACTATAAGTTAGTGTTTTTTACATGATCAACTTTATGTTGCACTAAGTCTAGTAAAATTTCAAGATGGATTAAAGATACATATCGATAATACGATTGGTCAAAAAATCAAATTGAAAAGGCATTCAGAAAAATATATAGTTTATGAGGAAATTTTCTTATAAAAAATTTGAATTATATTAAATTGATTTCTATTATAAGATATAATTACTATACAAAAGTTTAAAATTTGTTTCAATATGAATAGGGGCATTTGCCCCTACACGCTCTTATATACAGGGGGAGAGAGAGTGGGATAGAGAGAACGAGAGAGAGAGAGAGAGAGAGAGTTATCTGTACGGAGAGGAGAGAAGATCGGGGAGATAAGGGAGCAAGAGATCCTTTGAGGTTTGAAGACGTGAAGGACACAACATCCGAAGTAGCGAGATGCTACCAACCAAAAAAGAATAATTTCCTCCTAGGTATTCGAGATCCAGTGGACCAACCCAGGACCCAAACCAGTGCATACGAACCCTGAGGGTCGTCTAAGGTTACTCATATTCTTAGGCCACACATGTAGCCTACAAATTACTAATTGCTCAAAATTAATTTTTTTGACCATAGCCTACAAAGTAGGATCAGAAAATGGGCAAAATAGCTAAATTTTTAAAATATAAGCCCTCACATAGTAACCTTACGCCTAATTCGATTAATTATAAGTTACGACTTTAGATAATAATCAGGATGAAGACTAAATGATTGTTAATTGTAAAGAGTTTCTTCTATGATATTTACCGCTGACCTTGAGCTGCCAGGGCATCAATTTATATTATAGTATAATGCAAATTATTAATAAAGTTGTAGGACTATTAACGTTCGACTAAATAAAAAGCCGGATTAGTTGTCTGGATTTTTGCAAAGTCCAGAGATTCTGGAAACAAATCTGTTCAAAATACAGACATGGTGCTCAACAAATAAATTTATTTTATTTGTTTAATTAAAAGAGTAGATAGATAGTTAATATCATAAGAACATTTTATAATAAATTACCTTAACATTTTTATAAGTTATTTTATTTCGTTACATAACACTAAGAGTTGTTAAGATTTATGCCTAAATGCAGAAATTCAAGTAAGCTACAATATAGCCGTTACAGACTTTCCAAATGTTAGAATTTCAAAGAGAACATAAATCTGTATTAGGGTCTATCTAGGGCAGAAAAGTATTGTTGTTTTAAAACATCTGTTAGCTAGCTGTTATTCTCGTTGCAGATGGGACTTGTAAAGGAGAAAGCTTGCTCTGCAGTATAACGTATTAGTAGGGATTTAAACTTATAAACTTAAAATATGAAGCTGAGGAAAAACTATGTCATTAGTTGTGTATTTGTAAGCAAGGTGTTATTGCTAAAAACCTTATATATAACCTAATGTAATATATTAATATATTATATATAATAGCGCTAATATATATAATGATATATAATATTATATATTATAATATTAGCGCTACTGTCTATCGATGTATAGTGCGGACCCCGTATCCGTGCACTTGACTTTGAGAGATCGCAGTAGGCGAGACGGGATGTAGAGGACAAACATGATAGGGACGGTCAAATACTGGTTTGCATCAGACGGTCTTTATTAGATAAATTCGATGATAAATTAGCTTCGGTATGAAATAACAAACAATTTTGAAATATTTGTAGACATACCGGAAACAGATGCTGTTGATGTGTTAATATGTATCATGTTTCAAGAAGTAGTAGTACACGAGATATCTCGTGCGATCTCTTAAGGCCAAGTACAGTGCGTGAGGTTTAACCGTGTCTAACCTTGAGATCGCTTGGGAGAACTGGGCTGCAGTGCGGGGTCAAAACCCAACATTTCAGAACACATCAGTGTCGTGTTTAAAGTGTAAAAAGTTCTAATTAACTAAATGATAATACTGTAATAGTTTGATGTAGACATGATCTTTAAATATGTTGCTCTGCTTCTGCAAAGAAAGAGACGCGATTACAAAAGAGACGATATATGTATTGTATAATAATTTCAGTTAGGCTAGTAGTCAAATGCTACAGGAGAACGTGGGACACCGTTAAACCTCACGCACTGTACATGGTTACGTGGTCTGCAATATACTTTGACGAGTCAAACTCTGCAAACGTTCGTATAGTTTCGATACTTGCTACTATCCAGGGGTTCTTATATTGTAAGTACAAATATATATTGATATACAATCAAGTAGCAATTCTGGAGTAGATAAATAATACTTTTTTGCCCAGTGACGTAGAAAGTTTCACCAGATTTGGTTCTAGCGTCTTGTATATTTAATAAAGAAACGCTAGGGATTTTATTGAAACGTGACGTAGGAAGGAAGAGGCATAACTATAGTAAGACTACGGGGAATAAAGTCTCTGCATTACGAGTGGACCTGGTCTTCCCACCATCTACACATCACCGCGACACTTAATGAAACGATGTTGCGACTAAATAAGTAGAATGTCTGTTGGACTCTTTTAATCTGAAAACCTTGCTTACAGAATATCAAGTGATATTTCATTAAATTGAAATAGAATTTAAATACTCCTAACGGAATTTTAACATATACTTACAAGGTAACAATGCGACACAAAACCGAACCTAATGCAAGGTTCTTAGATTGTATTACTCACTTACTAGGTAACTAAAGGAAAAGAAACTCAATACAAATTTCATTTTCCTATTGACTGTTATTATAATTCAACAATTTTGGAAATATTGAAATTTATTTGACAAACTCCAAGACCTCCCTCTTCTACCGATACTCGTAATTCTAACTTCTTACTCTGAGTTATAAGCGTGAGGAGTTCGTGTTTATCATTTCTCATTACCTTGCCGAAGTTTTATAACTTCGCTTTAGTTACCCGTGTCACCATCGGCGTCTTTAGTACGCCTCTATAACTTCAGATCATAAATACATACCTACAGAAAAAAATACCTTTGTTTGACAGTTATATATATAGTTTTATATAATATGCTACTTAATTGTCATATTTAATCTCTGTTATTATTAATAATTTGCAATTAAAGTACTCATTTGCAATATAATATGTTACCTAATTGTCATATTTAATCTCTGTTATTAATAATTTGCAATTAAAGTACTCATTTGCAATATAATATGTTACCTAATTGTCATATTTAATCTCTGTTATTAATAATTTGTAATTAAAGTACTCATTTGCAATATAATATGTTACCTAATTGTCATATTTAATCTCTATTATTATTAATAATTTGCAATTAAAGTACTCATTTTAAATATAATATATTACCTAATTGTCATATTTAATCTGTGTTATTATTATTAGTTTCAATTAAAGTCCTCATTTGCAATAAAAGTATACTTTGTAAAAAAATATTATTAGCTACTAGGCAAATATTTGTGGTACAATGAAATTAATAAAATTACCTACTATACTATAATTAAATTATTAACCTGATATTCCCTAGTGCTTGGTATTTGTATGTTTTTAATTATAGGCCCTAAATCTCTCTCTCTCTCTCTCTCTCTCTCTCTCTCTCTCTCTCTCTCTCTCTCTCTCTCTATATATATATATATATATATATATATATATATATATAACCTCTTTTATATATATATATATATATAAAACTCACTATTCGTTGGTTTTAGTGTAATAAATCAAAGTAAACCTAATATTAATTCGAGACATTTTCTGACGTCATTATTAATTACTTAGAATTTAATAATGCAATTTTTCGGAGAGTCCGTTTTAAAGTCGAGAGCAATTCATTGTAAAGAAGTCGAATTGGACGAGATAATTCAATTTTAATATCCGTTAATGCACTCGACAGACAATGAATGCAAATAGTGACGCCATAGTAGAAGCGTATTGACGTATACTCAGGCAGCACCACTTCCGTCGGAAGTACTAAAAGGAGGTCTCATACGTAAAGCAGATTCAAACACAAACTCCCGACCTGCCTTTATAATGATTACACCTCTACTTAAACAAACCTTTAGCAAAATTACTTATATCAATTAGTCACTCATAATATGCAAATAATTATGAAAATATTTCATTCATATGAGCAATAAATGGAATGATAGAGAAATGTAACACAATTACAATAACAAAATATTATTTGTTTTTCTATTTGTTTACTATACCCTCTTATATATTTTCGACAATATACGTATTCAAAATGCATTAGTAGTTAGGGGTTTTATTTTCAGTAGCCTTCAATATGGTGATGAATTTGGGTCGATGGGATGAAAATCGATTGTTAAAATGTGAAAAATGGATTTAATTATAGGCCCTAAATATCTCTCTCTCTCTCTCTCTCTCTCTCTCTCTCTCTCTATATATATATATATATATATATATATATATATATATATATATATAACCATTTATAGATTTCAGATTTTTCGTTACGTTCTTCTTGTACATTTGTTAATACGTAACAAAGATTTGATACTTGTATTATTGCACATACTACATTGTAAGCAAGATCAAGGCTGTTATAAATGTCTTTTTTTCTTAGGTTTACGAAATTATTTTGGTGTAAGACTATTATAGGCAAAAATATCAAAGAGATTTTAATTAGTTTAAACATTAAAATTGTGCAGGTCGTTTCGGCTCACAATTGAAACCTCTTCAGGAGCTAAACAATTAATTTATTCAGAATGGACTAAAATCAAGTAAATTGCATTAAATTTTATTAAATTGCATTATAAAACAACAACATAAATCGCAATTGTATTGACTATATGTCATAAAATAAAATTAAATTTTAGGAAATTTACTGTACAAAATTAATTTACTTAGGTTATTAATTTTTAATTTAAACATTAATCTTGGCCAAATGCAAATCGTTTAAAAATATTTTATAACTAATTAAAGGTTATGTCTCTGCGATTGTTCGTAATAAACAAAATTCATGTTTGTATTGTTAACCCCTAATTTGCATTTGTTAAATTTTAACCCCTAATTATTGCATATCACATTTATAACTTTTGGCACATACTTCACTAACATAGTTGGAATACCTGTCTTTATTATCTGACCTTATAATATCAGCCCGTCCTTATATTGTATTTTACTTATCTTATATTTTATTTTACTTATCTTATATTGTATTTTACTTATCTTATATTGTATTTTACTTATCTTATATTTTATTTTCAAATATAAATATATTCTGTATATTGTAATTGAGGTTAATTTTAAATTTATAAAATTCTGTATCAGCAGTACATTTATGTTCTGTACAATCAATCCTACACGTTCGGTCAATAACTACTTTCACTTTATGTTGCGAATGTTATGTTTCATTGAATTTGTACAGAAATTAGAAAGTTTCCTACACTTTACAATATATTACGAGGTGGATTTACTAGCGTTGGGCACAGCTAAAAGTAGTCGACGAAAACCTACTCACCTTTCCCTGCATTTGTTATCTAGTCACACCTTACCGCAGTAGGTGTCTGACACGCTATACTGGAGGTGAAGGTTTGTGAACGACATAGTAAGTAAATACAGTCGGCTGTGATGTTTTCATTTCAGACACTAATATTTTCAATAGAAATGTTAAAAGTGTCAAGGCTTATTGTCGAAAATATTTATGTAATAATAAGCGATAAGGTTCGAAACATTTACCTTCCTTGAATCTTTTTGTTATTATAAATTACGAAGTACCATTTTAATCTATTTTTATCTGCGTCTCACTACCCGCCTATTAATCTAGTCTTTTTCATGGCTTTTCTTTGATCTCGCTTCAGTTTCCATCTTATTAATTCTGCTATCATTTTGTATTACGTTTTTCTTAATATCTCCCTATTTCTCTGTGCTCTCCTTACACGATGATATTGGTTTGTCTACTATTACGTCTTTTCAATTCTTAGCTTCTTTAAGTCTTTATCTGGTACTTACTAAAACTGGTAATATTTGCATTAATTTTACAGATGATTTTGTTTCTGTATATATTTCGTGAGCGAAATTGGAGATAATATGAAAAGAAAAAGTGAAACTTAGAATTATAAACTGCTTTAAGCACTACGCCAATACGCATTCTCAGTATTATCAAGAGCTATTTTACCTGTTAGGAGGCTAGCTAGCTTTTGCTGAGCCTGACAATCGATATTGGTGGAGGGTTTTTAGTATTTTAAAATTATGTAGTTGTGACATTTTTGTAATAATAGATACGAACTACAAAACGTTCATATATATATATATATATATATATATATATATATATATATATATATATATATATATATATATATATATATACATATATATATATGTGTGTGTGTGTGTGTGTGTGTGTTTGTGTATGTGTGTGTTTGTGCATTTGTGTGTGTGTGTGTGTGTGCGTGCGTGCGTGCGTGTGTGTGTGTGTGTGTGTGTGTGTGTGTGTGCGTGCGTGCGTGCGCGCGTGTGTGTGTGTGTGTGTGTGTGTGTGTGTGTGTGTGTGTGTGTGTGTGTGTGTGTGTGTGTGTGTGTGAGAGAGAGAGAGAGTTTGTGTGTGTGTGTGTGTGTGTGTGTATATTCGTGCGTATGTGCGTCTGTGTGTGTGTGTGTATGTTCGTGCGTATGTGCGTGTGTGTGAGTGAGTCCGTGCGCGAGTATGTCTATTATACATGTGTTTTTTAAAACTAATCCAATAATATTGAATGGTTTTAGCCAAGCTTGTGGATCAAAAATATACTGCTGTACACACTAGAAACTAATACTCAAATTCTAAGAACAACAATTTCCAGGATGTTTCAGCATCTATGTTTCCATCGTCAGTGTGTATCTGTTATATCTGTTAAAAAATTGTCGCGTTAAGAACTTTATTATGGTACTACTGTATGTACACCCTAGTAATTTCAAGGGACTTTTCCGATGATCTCTTAAGCTTAGCGTTGAATAATTTGCTTTTGCGGCTTCAACTAACGAGAAGCTCTAGGCTGGTCTCTAGGCTTTACATTCTTTCTAGACCAGAGAATATTAGTTTATTACTGTATACAAAAGTAGCATTTCAAAACACAAAAAATAGAGCTTCTCACTTAGAAAACTCACTATTCGTTGGTTTTAGTGTAATAAATCAAAGTAAACCTAATATTAATTCGAGACATTTTCTGACGTCATTATTAATTACTTAGAATTTAATAATGCAATTTTTCGGAGAGTCCGTTTTAAAGTCGAGAGCAATTCATTGTAAAGAAGTCGAATTGGACGAGATAATTCAATTTTAATATCCGTTAATGCACTCGACAGACAATGAATGCAAATAGTGACGCCATAGTAGAAGCGTATTGACGTATACTCAGGCAGCACCACTTCCGTCGGAAGTACTAAAAGGAGGTCTCATACGTAAAGCAGATTCAAACACAAACTCCCGACCTGCTTTTATAATAATTACACCTCTACTTAAACACAAACCTTTAGCAAAATTACTTATATCAATTAGTCACTCATAATATGCAAATAATTATGAAAATATTTCATTCATAAAATAAATGGAATGATAGAGAAATGTAACACAATTACAATAACAAAATATTATTTGTTTTTCTATTTGTTTACTATACCCTCTTATATATTTTCTACAATATACGTATTCAAAATGCATTAGTAGTTAGGGGTTTTATTATCAGAAGCCTTCAATATGGTGATGAATTTGGTCGATAGGATGAAAATCGATTGTTAAAATGTGAAAAATGGATTTGCATAGAATATCTATACTAATATATAAAAATCTAATTGTGTGTGTGTGTGTGTGTGTTTTACTCAATTACGTAAAAATTACTTTACCCATTGAGATGAAATTTTACATAGACATTCTTAGGTTCCCTGGTTAACACATAGTCCTATTTTTATTTAGAAATTCCGTCAGGGCATCACCACACGGGCCTTGAAAAACCTCTTGACACTCAATGTTCTATACTCCATTTAATATTTAACTTGACTAAATCAGCTGATAATCACCTGTAACACTCACTTTTAAACACATTTAAATAGCTGACAGTTAATGATTGTCATTCATCTTTCTAGGTTAGTTTACTTTATAAATGTATGTTACAATATTTCCTTCCCTTGGTTTTCAAGACAATAATCAGTAAGTTTATAGTTTGATACATTTATTGGGAACTAATCAATACTACTATATAAAAATTTAATGGTGTCTGTCTGTGTGTGTATTACTTAATCACGTTAAAACTGCTGTTTCCATTGAGCTGAAATTTGGTATTTATTTCCCTTTTTTACGTATTCGATTTTAGCGAAAAAAAATATATACCGGGTAGAAAGTTATGAAAACTATAGCTCATGCCCAAAGGTTTATAGTGGTGCTGGTATAAATGCACATTGTCCACCTCCAATGCAATGCATATAAAATGAATCAAAAACATGTCCTAAAGCTATATTGACAATTATTGTTTATTATTGCCACGGAAGGTTAATTTTATATACCTATGAAGTATCCAGTCAGGATAGATTTGGTTGTAATTTTATTAGTTTAACCAAATGTACACACGTAAGGCTAGAATAGAGATCACGTGACGAAGTATTACTCCGCGGAAGTAGACGTTTAATTAGGTAATGTTGTATAAAATTACAACCAAATATCCTGACTGGACATTTTACGGTATATTTTAATATAGGTATCTATTATTATATAAAATTACAACCAAATCTATCGTAACTGGATACTTTATAGGTAGGCCTATATTTAAATATATGTATACGTAGTACGGCGCGCTGTTGATACGCGGACGTAGGTACTTCTTATTACTCCGCCATGATTTTTTTACCCAACTTTAATTTGATAAAAATTTTATTCATTTCTATGAGAGTTTTCATTGTTTTTTCGTATCCCTGAATACTTTATACGTCGCTCGGTATACCTTTTTCCTTTATCGATTATTTAAATGAATGGGGTAAATAATTTCACAAACATTTGACAGATCCCAATGTCAAATTTATTTGTCATTTTGTTTACAAAATCCTTAAAAAGTACTTTCGCAAATACTTAATTAGTTTCTACTTTCGTAGAAAACTTTAGTTTAAAAACGATTGAATTTGGTCGAGCAAGTACGTTGAAAGGTAAATTATGACAAAGATATAGGTTTTATATCTTTATATTATTGTATAAGGTTTTTTATCAGTAGATAAGAACGGAAAATAATCTGACTTTTCACAATTAAATTGTTTTTATATATTGAGTGTATATTCTAATGTCCTTTTCATGCAAAGGCATGAAACTCATTTATGATGAGTTTGACTAGGCTTAATAATAAGGACAACTTTTTTACCCTTTAGATATCTGATGTTTGAAAATTAACATATATATTTCTTTAGTTAATAGAGACTAGAGTATACGGATACTAAAGAAACGTGCATTACACAATACACAAGAAAAATGCATAACGTTACATAAACATTTTTCCAGGAAGGATTCATGGGTTTTTCTTTAATCCGGTTCACATTTCACCTTAATAGTGTTACATCCATTCGTTGAAGCTCTGGAAACCTACATGTTAGATTTATTGTAAAAATAACTCATAAATTTACAACTACAAAATATAGACCCTATTAATCAATATTATTAGTAACGAAGTTTATGTATATATATAAACATATGATTCTTTGTAGTACATATGATTTAATTTTGTACAAATATTTTATTAGATAATTATTTTTCTGAAGATGCTGGTACTATTTTATCGGCGAAAAGCTTTGAATAAATATATTCATTAAAAGTATTCTTGTTTTTGAAATATTTTTAATTTATTAATTATTACATATATATATTGTAATCATTGGATGATTTTTATTTCTGTAAAATATATATTGTTGTATAATATTTTCATAAACAAGAATATATATTAACAAAAAAAGTTTTAATACACTTTTACTGTTACATTAGTGAAGCTTTTCGCTGATTTGTAGCATCAGCATTCTCAAACTTATAAGTACCACATGATCCCATTACTACATTACATGAACAGTCAAAATGTAGTCATGGAACTGTGTGGTATTTATAAGTTTCAGAATGCTGATACTACAAATCACAGAAAAGCTTTGCGAATTTAACATAGTAAAAGTGTATTAAATATATAAATATATATACATTTATTCGTTTTATTTAAAGTATTTTTTATATATATTCAGTCAAAATTAAAATAATTTTGAACATAACACCTAACTCTTGTTTAATATTCTATAAAGATTATTCTTATACTTGTTTTAACGCAGCAATTGATTTGTTAGACTGCATTACTATAGTAATTTTAAAGCCATATTTATAACAATGAAAAATGTTATTTTACGAGCGAGCCACGGCAGGGAGCGAACATTGATAACCCACGCGTTACATATGCAAATAAGCGCCAAACCTTACGTCCACGCTCGTTAAGTAATTCGACCTCTCAACGCCCGCTATCAAAACGGAACAATATAATCTATTCATTATAAGATGCAACGCGTCTAATCGTGTTAACATACAGTGAGGAGCGGCCGCATCTTACGCGCCGCTCTTAAACCGTAACACAAAAAAGCCATCAGAGTTTATCTGATGCGGAGCGCGCGTGATTAGCTTTTCGCCGAAATGTGAATGTCTTTACGAGTGACTGAAGACACGCGTAAGCACGTAACCCTGCACTTGGCCTTGCGTGTACTACCACTTCTGAAAACATGTTACATATTGAGAACATTCGATACGTCAACAGCTTCTGCATATGTCTACACATATTTTATGAATGTTTGTCATTTCATATCGAAACTAATTTTTCTAATATCGACCGACTCATGCAAGTAAATGTTTTTACAGTCGAATGTTTGTAGGAAAGTATTTATACTGACCCCCCGTCTCGCCTAATGCGATCTTTCAAGGATAAATGCACGGTTACGTGGTCACCACTATACATCGATAGACACTAGCGCTAATATTATAATGCATTAGTGTGAAGTAGAATAAATATGCTCATGCCTTTTCTTGTCGATGTTGTTCTCCGAAAGTTTAACTTTTTTATTGACGAAATTAACGTCTTTTTTTAAGAATCTTGTCTAGGAAAGAAATTACAAAAATTTATAAATACCAATTAGTGACACTAAACGTGTTCGACCACACTAAGCGATCTAAACACAGTGAGACTTCTGCAAAGATATGTTAGTCCTATGTTTTTGCCACTTACTGAAATTTTTTCAGTAGGTTTTCGTAAATTTTCTTGAACTATAAGTTCGGCTAGTTGTTAATTTTTTTTACATAAAAACGTTTTTAAAAAATTGAGTAGACCCGAGACAAACATCGTTACGACATGCATTTTGACATGCTTTATATTCAAACACAGATTTCTATTTTGACAGTTAATAATTTTTAATCTTTTATTGCTTTTAATTGTAACCATAAACAATTATCACATATAAATTGTCAGAAAATAAATAACTGCTTTAGTTTATATATTATTTTTTAAACAATAACCTTAAATCTAAACATCATTTGAAAACCGGATGAAATCAGTTTAGTGTAAGCAGACCAGATAAAGTATTGAAAAATGAGGCCTATCTATGAAAATTGTGAAATACAAAAGTTAAGGTAATTATTGCACTACAAGTTATAAATTACCTTTAAAGGGTGGATAAACACAAAAGCCTAGAAAATTATCTAATTTATGTATTAAAATAGATAATTAGTTCTTTTAAAAGATAAATATGAAAGTTGAAGGAACTACAGGGTAAACAACGTCGAGAAGAAAAACTACTACAAAATACTATGTATGAACCGACTACGTATGTAAACTTAATACAGACCAGAGTTGGTGAACATAGATGTTAACTTCTAATGCAAGAATAATGGAATAAGAAATTATCAAACAAACAAAAGTCATAATCTTTTAATATAATTTACTTGCCTATTATAATTAGCTGACTTCTAAAGAGACTGTTAAAGGTATTTTATTCGGTTCAAAGTAAAGACGCTGACAGAGCTTAACATAACTGTGTTTTTACTTGTAGGGTAACTAACCATGATTTAACTTTATAGTAAAATAGTAGGCCTTGCATGTTAAAAATAATCATGGTCTCTCGGTATAATCTTCTTTACTATGATAGGCAAAACCTGTTAATTATTAAGAAAGTTTCATTTTCATTCCTAAAATATTTTTTTTATTTGTTTTTAATACATTTAATAAATTTCATATAATTGAACTTTCAAATTCACATAGTAGACAATTATTTCTTCTATGAAAGTTACAACTTTCAAATTAAATAAATTAATTAATTGAAGCAATTGCAAGCATTACCTTAAAAGCCTCCACAAAGACGTTACTGGCAATAAAGGTGACGTATGCAAAAGATTTAAAAGCTCTCTGGTGCATTCAACATTTTATTCGGTCACTGTAAGTTGCCTCATGCTCTTTCCTTTACAAACATGCCGTACCGGAGGTGGGGGTTCTTACCAAGACAAAGTACTTTTCAGAGTGACTTCAATCTTTTATCACACTGGGAATCACAATCAAACTTAACCTGAAACACTTGTTAAACTTTTATTACAAATTCACCCGTTTCAAACTTTATTGCCTGAATTTTCCATCCTATGTTTCCAGAGCTTTAACAGCAGATATCGGATATTTTTCAGAATTTTATAACCATGGGTGCAGTTAAAACTGATATATTTATTGTGTTATGCAAACTTTGATTTATTGATTTCTCACCTCATATAATATGTGGTATATGTGTATACCTTCTACGAAATATATGTGTGCGTGCGCGCTCGCCCGCGCGTGTGTGTACGCAAATATTTTTAAGTGTTGTCCACATTAACACAAATAGTGTAAGCTCATGATTATGTAAGCGACTCAATCAAGCAAAATTAAGTTTCTATTAATCGAAAATATATCCTTGATGATACTGTTTTATCAGATTTGCTTCACATAAAAACTGTTGTAAAAATACTTCGGTTCTAATGAATGCCGTCTAATTGTCTGATCTTGATATAATTATGTGCGGTGAATGATATAAACAAGTAATATAACTTTAAAAAAAAAGTTAATTCCTACTTGATAGAGAAAAATTTTATTTTAGTTTGTTTTTATTTTATAATTATAATTAATATAGATATGTATATAACTTACATATCTCCGAAAAAGAATATTAAGTGGAAAAATAGGAAGCGAATTTCGTTGCAACTTTCCATTTTCCTTTCTATGTATGGTGTTGTATTATTATTTTTGTTTGTTACTATTTATACGCTTTTTTTCGGCGAATGCATTGTGTTGTAGTTTCTTTTCGCTTTCCTTATGCATTGTCCGTTTGTGAAGCAAGCCTCGATATCATTAATGCAGTTTGTTTGTTGATTTTATTCCTTTCTAATCTTAGATCATCATTTATGATATCGTGTGGTAGCCATGGCAAAAGTTTAAGGTTGTATAATGGAGGTTTGACGACAACCAGATGGGACCGAAAGAAAAATTCATTTACATCTTTGAATTATATATTTCCAACTATAGGAAAGTTGGCACAGTTTGAAAGAGCTAGACTTCGATCATGAAGATTCACAGTTCGAATCCTACCTTCACCGCTAAATTTTTAATTTTCGAATATATATATATATATATATATATATATATATGAAATTAACTATATTAACATCAGTTGTCATCCACTACAAGTTAAAAAAAAATCTTTTTCAACTTGATTGGATGATCAAAAATGTACGAATTTATGTTGGAATTTTATGCACGATTTTAAAATATATATATATATATATATATATATATATATATATATATATATATATATATATATATATATATATATATATATATAGAGAGAGAGAGAGAGAGAGAGAGAGAGAGAGAGACAGAGACAGAGAGAGAGAGTGTGAGGTAATAGAAGGAATTCAATAATAAGGGGTGCACTATATAAATATTCTGCTCAAATTGGAGGGCTTAACGTCTGTATTTGATATTCATTCAGTATGAAGGATTACGTTTACCAGACGATTGTCCTCTACTGAAGTGAAAATAGGGACCTTTGTCGTGGTAAGCATGCATTGGGAATGGCAGATGCAATTAGAGCAAGCGTCTGTTCTTTGTTGTTCAATGCTATCTATTTCTGGAATATTAAAGTCTTATATGTCTAGTGTGTGTATATATATACATTTCATAAGGAAAAAAATTATAATACAATATCACCCAGCTTTTCGTCACTTTACTATTTTATAGTTATTTTATAACTCGTGTGTGCGTGCAAGTGTGTGTGTGTGTGTGTGTGTGCGTGTGTATGTATATATATATATATATATATATATATATATATATATATATATATATATATATATATATATATAGAGAGAGAGAGAGAGAGAGAGAGAGAGAGAAGAGAGAGAGAGAGAACGAGAGGGAAAAGAGAAAAACCAATAATGTTTTATTACCTGAGAACTATACGACTTCTCATCCTTTTTAGTAAAATAATCTATAGTACGTTCTTATTTGTGTTCAAATTTGACTGGACACCTTCCTCCTACAAATATAAAATTAATACAAAAGCGGAATAATGTTTTATTTCCTCCTTTCATATTGAAATGAAATAAAAACATCGAATTGCCATTCATTTTCCCAATATTGATTCACAAAACCTGAATAATTCGTTTCCCGTAGACACGACATAATGGGGACCGCAGTTGTAATGAATGTTGACGGCCCGCTCTAGCAAGCTATTATTCCGGCCGCCAACGCAATATTATGATACTTTGTTTGGGTAGGTGATAATGAATATAAAGCACTTCCAAACATGTTTCGGCGCAAGAATGTGAGGAGGAGGCTGGGAGAGCCCACGTGGCTCTTTTCCTTTAAGGCATTAGTTGATAACACACCCATTACGCAACTCACTGAGCTTAGGGTTTAGCTGGGCTCTTTGGTAGTTCAATAAAAGTGGACAATATACCGACTTATTGTTATCTAAATTATTATATCTATTAATCACTTAAACAATAGTTTATAACTATCCGAACTTTGAATTTAGTAAATTTGTTAAAACTTACTGAGACAGAACGTTTCGCTATGTGCCGATCTTCATCAGTGTCTTCTGCTTGGAGATGTTGGGTCAAGCGGTGACGGTTTTAAAGGTAGGTTTTCGATAGTATCAAATAGTATGTGTGATTTGTATTGTGTTTGTTCGTTTAGTATGTTTGTACTTTGTGTTATTGTGTGTCTGTAAATTTCATGTTGTTCTAGTGTGTTGAGATGTGGTCCTTTTTTGTTGATGTGTAGGATTTCTAGGTTATGGTAAATGTCTGTGTATTTGTGTCCTGTATCTTTTATGTGGTTGTAAAATGTTGAGTTTGTGTTCTGTTTGTGTTCCTCGACTCTTTGTTTAAAGCTGCGACCTGTTTGTCCAATGTAGAATTTGTTACATTCGTTGCAGTTCAGTTTGTATACGCCTGGTGCTTGTAGTTTATCTTTGTTGTTGGTGTTTTGTTGTATTTTGTATTGTAACTTGTTATTAGTTTTGTGTGCTAATTTGTATCCTATTTTTTGAAATTTGCGGGCTATTTTCTTTGTTGTTTTGTTTATGAATGGTAATGTGATCTGGAATATAAGATTCAAGTATTATATCTAGTAAGAGTCTTAGGAAAACGTAAAAACGACTGGGCTCTGACGTTACAGTGTGAGATGTTAACTGACCCCATTAACAGCAATATTACGATTATTTTAGTCAAACTAATACAATTGTAAGAGTATTGTAATTTTGTAGTAATAATAATAATGTAAAATATCGATACTTCTTACT